>CM042561.1:14104445-14264445 GCA_023630585.1 Cranoglanis bouderius
GGAGTGCAGTATGAGCCTTGCTGTAGTTATTACTGTGCCATATATGGCCTGAGCTGTGCTTATAATGGATATATGAGAGAGAAAGAGAATATGTGTGCACCATATAAGAGCCCCCACACATCTGGGTTTTTCTGTTATCTTTCCATTCACTGCTCTTTAATTTGCAACCATATTCACCCACACTAGCTCTAGGTCTGACTTCGATTACATTCACACAGCAGACAAAAATGGCCCAAATCCGATTTACTGACCAAATCCTTTTTTTTTTTTTTTTAGGCTGTTCACACTATGTTGTCAATGTGGCTTATTTCTGACATTAGTCTGGACAGATCACACTCTTAAACTGACCTGCTTGTGCAAAGGAACAGTGTGTCATGTGATATGTTCAAGCTTGCTGTAAAAAGGGCACATTATTCAGCCACAGCCACTGCTTCACTGCTTTGATTCACATTCTTGGTTTCTTTAAATTTTTGCTTTTAAACTTTAACTTTCCTTTGACACTGCAGCCAAGTTCTCATATGGCTGCGATCTGCCATTTCTTTTGAGAGTTCTTCAAACCCGGAGTGGTTGCCTTCTAAAGCTTCTAATCTTCTTCTTCTTCTTCTTCTTCTTCTTCTTCTTTTCCTTTCGGCTGTTCCCTTCAGGGGTCGCCACAGCGAATCATCTGTCTCCATCTATCCCTATCCCCTGCATCCTCTTCTCTCAGACCGACTACCTTCATGTCCTCCTTCACTACATCCATAAACCTCCTCTAAAGCTTCTAATGCGCCTTCTAATTTTGCTTGTACAGCAACATCACCCCAAATCTTGATGAGGTCCATTACTTCACTAACCCGCCAATGAAATCCTCCTTCACTGTTATCCTCCAGCTTTGGGAGAATGAAATTATGATGAATGTCATGTTGGATTGATGCAAAAGTCACATAAATTCCAATCTGCCTGTTCAGACAGAGGTCACATTGCCACATATGGGACTGAAAACATCTCAGTGATGTAAATAATTCAGTGTGTTTTTTTGCTGTTCACGCAGCCATGCATGTACCAAATCTGTGCCACATTTTGAAGAAAAAGATCAGATTCGGGCCACTTTTGGCCTGCTGTGTGAACGTAGCCTTCGACTTCTAAGCAAGCATGTCTGAGAGATGGTGTGTAACACATTGTTTTGCCTCTGGTTGTGTATCGATTGTGGAGCATTGAATTTTTAATGCCTTAAATTAGAACTCAGCAAATTACCTTTTGTGAACAGGGAGGCCAAGGTCCAGGCAAACACACAGAAGATGTCCAAAATATCCAAGGCAGCGAAAGCAGTGAAGAAGGTGGACGCAGGTGGTGTGATCAGAGCTATCGTTCGATCAGGACAGGCAGCTCCAGGGCCTCCACTGGGCCCCATCCTGGGACAGGTAGGTAGGATTATTATTATTAGTCCATTTCCCTTTGGTCTTTCTTTTCTGCTGTCCATCAGCGAGACTGATGTTTCATATAGCAGTATACTGACACTGCCGTATAGCTGTTTACACATAAAACACCTAGTTAAGTAAGAGTGTAATTGAAACTCTAATGATGCCATTAAGCTTCTGTCTGTCTTAATGACAATAACTGAGGCCCACGTTCCTCTCTATAAAGGCACTTTTGCCTGGCCTCCAGAGTGTGCTTTCTAGCATATGGGAATGTGTTCAGCATTGGAAATGAGATGAAATGAGTAGCAGTCAAGCGAGGCAATGCCATGTGTTGAAACTCTGTGTGTGTGTGTGTGTGTGTGTGTCAAAACACGGTCAGCCTATTCTTTGATGCTGTGATACTGTGATACTGTGTGTGTGTGTGAGTGTGTGTGTGTGTGTGTGTGTGTGGTAAACTGTAAATAAATTGTGCACAGTATCCTTTTAGCTTTAGGCATGGGCCCTTTAATCTCCCCCTCTCGCTTTTTCGGTTTTCCTCTCTTCTGTCTAACCAACCCTGACAGAGTAAACATATAGCGGTAGGCTGCATGTCGGCCTGGGAGCAAACTTAAACAAATGAGAGAAATAAAAGAAGGCGAACAAGAAAGGAATAAGGAACTGACATTCAGCTGAGGTGAATAAATTATTTTTCAGAGTAAAATTGCTACGACCAGATAGAGGATGGAACCAAAAGATGGAAGGAAATGAGGGGTGAATGGCCACTACTGGTGTTTCACAAACTGTGACCTAGCCTGGCAGCAGATCACAGAATGTCAGCAAAAATGCGCAATGCTGTGCATGCTTAAATGTAATAAATAGGATTTTTGCTGCTTTTGGGTTTTTTTTTTTGGTAGTAATCTTAAATGTGGCCCACCAGGGTAATGCTCGATAATGAAAATATTTGCCATGGAGAATAAGGCAAAGATGAACACCAGATTGATGGACTCCAGGTTCTGTTAATCCCCCTCTGTTCATCTATCTGAAATCTATCTCCAGTGAAGAGGCGCACTTAAAGCATTCATGTTCATAACGTCGTAACGAATAACCTCACTCCCTCAATTTTGTCAGCCTGTTTTATGTTCTTTTAATCCATCCTGCAAATACAAGCCATAAACCACGAGTTGCATGTCAGAACTTAGGCCATTGACAAACAAGTACCATTTTAATTAATTAGGTTAATAAGGGTTATGGTGTGGAGGCAGGAAAGTGCAGAGTGCATTAGTGACAACTGACGAAGCTTGAATGAAATCTCCAGTCCTCCAGGCCATGACTTACTGTGTCACCACCTCCTAAGGCTTGTTCTTGGCATTTCAGTCAGACATGCATGAGACTCATGCCATAATTGCACAAGCAATCAGGCCGCTCTTTGTACTGAACATAATTATGATAATAACTGTGATAAATGGAGGATTTGAATTGAATCAGCTTTTATTGTAATTTTCTCCCCATATATTTGTTGCATGGCATTTCAAATGCATTTAAATAATCTACTGTGGATGCCGATGATGATGGGTATAAGCTGACAGTGTTTTCACAACAGTGAAATTTGATTTACCCAAACAGAGATGACACATCTGTCTTTAAAAATGAACAGGTATGTCAATCCAAATCCCTGACAGCATCTTGGGAGTCGCTGTAGTTCTTATAAATTATGAGATCAGAGATTTGATCAGATTTCTCAGAGATGTCTCCTTAGTCTATATCCAGACTAATGGGGAAATTGGTTGGTGTCTTACAAACATTTATTACACTGGAGTACTAATGCTTCAGAGCCATGCTTCACACTACACAGTGTAGAGTAAAAAAAAATCTATGGTGAAAAGAATCAATAACCTTAGGTTTAATTGTTGCTCATATGAAGTCACTTGGTTAATCTACTGCATCTCTCAACCGTATCGTTTTTCTCTTGGGTCATTCCTTGCGTGGTGCATTTTGAACCTCAGGACAAAAAAAAAAAACCCTGATCATCTTTTTTAAATTGTGTGTGAAAACATGCATGTCCATTGTTCAGAAACACAGTAATGTCTGAGGGCTGTATTAAGACTCGCCAACTTTTTTTGTTGTTGTTGTCAAATGTAATGTGTTCGAAATAAAAAAAAGATGTACAGTACTGTGCAAATGTTTTAGACACCCTATTTTTTTTTTTTTTTTGCTATAAACTTTGTTATAGATTTTTTATTTTATGACGTCTACATTATCAAGTCAGTACAAAAAACATTTTAGATTCCCAAACATTAGTTTTCTAGCACAAAATTAAATGTTACAGAAAAATGTCTATATGTCATTAAAGAAAGCAGCATATTACGTAAGAGACACTTTTCAGACAAAAAACACAATGAAGGCTGCTGGGTTTTGCTGCAAAAATAAGAAGCAAGTGCGAAAGTCAAAGTCTCCAGAAGAACTGTGTCTGGTTCTGCAAGATGCTCAATAAAACTTACCAGCTCATTTCCTTATAAAACTGCACAAATTGTACCGGAGACTACTATTTTTATATTTTTGTCACACCAAATATTGACTTTGTTTCATTTACTACTGTTTACTGCTCTTTTTATTTTATGTAGAAACATTTAATTTCATTTTTTTGAAGGCATCTTTGATCTACAGCCTTTCTTTGCACGTGCCTAAAACTTTTGCACTGTACTGTATATGATCTATGAATTAGAAGATGGCAAGCACTGAAATAAACATCCAGCAGGAGTCTATATTGGCAGTATATTGCTCCATGAATAGTCCTAGTTGTAATGATCACATTAATCACTGCAAATTTGGTTTAATTTAACAATACGGCTTCCATCCCCTTTATCTGGCAGTTTATAAAATAGCACTTGATCCAACACATCCTATTATTTTGCATTTTTTATTTTTTATATCATGCACAGACAGTTACTCATACACCTTAGTTAAGCCATGAAATCATAATGTGTGTGGGGGATTTAAGCTATTTCATTACATTTTAAATTGGCTATTTTGAGTTGTTGAATTAATAAAATAATGCCAGGGGTTTTGTTAATTTTGCATGCTTTCCTGTAAAGAAAACATGCAGATGGTTTGAAGCATAAGCTGACTGGACACTCATCTGTTACATTTACTGTACACTTTAATTCATAGCTTTATCCATTAAAAAAAAAAAAACAATCTCTGATTAAGATGCTCTCTCTCCTCTGTGTGTGTGTGGGGGGACCTTTTTAGTTGACTTTAAACTGACAAAACTATTAATTAAAAATAATCCCATATTTATATATTTAGTATTGCTCTCCATTGGGTTTTTTCCCAATGTATTTACAATGAATAGCTTCATAGTTATGACTGATGTCTGAATACCGGTTTGTGCAATTTCTCTTTTAAGTCTTTACCAGGCACACTTAGAATCCACTACTATGCGCACAACCTTGAGGAATTAATTTATAACAAACTTTTCTATTTTTTTTTTCTATTCAATGTTTTCTATTCATTGAATTCCATCCTGTTGGGGACATGTGCATAACCTTCTGTAAATGTAAAAATTATGTGAATACATCAAATACTTGCATTTTACAATGTATGAAGTGTCCTTTGGTCTATCAGGGCTTTCATTCAATTTATGGGTCTTTTAAAGCAATTAGTAAGGCGTGAAAGATGCTTCATTTTCATGTATTTTCATCTATCACATAATCAGCAACTTTATTAAAAATAAATAAATAAAAATAAATGACTACCTAATAACAGACTTAAAAACAGTTTGTTTGTTTTTTTTACCAGTGTTTACAAGCTAGACATATATTAGCTCAACACATAAACATGTTTGTGTAATCTTTATTTAATTTAAAAAAAAGTATGAAAATGCATAATATAGCAATAAACATTTTAAAAAACATTTAATACGATTCAAATTAATGTATTACTACATCTTATGTGTATATTCCTTGCTGTTAAGAAGCGCAGACCTAACAGGGTGGAAATATGAAGACAGGATTGGCTATGATATATGTAAGATTAGTTATTGTGGTACCATAATAGTTTGTATTTTAAATAGTTATCTTGCACGATGAAATATAATTGATTCTGTGTAATTTGGCCTAACAAGGTAGAATGTGTATGATGGGAACTTGCAGACTGTCATGATAACGCATTGCAATATAAAAAATTAAGGAGTGTTAGTACTTAACCAGCATAAAAAATTCAAACACCCACTGAATGTAATACCTATTTATGAAAGTGATGATAAAGATGAAGAGAGGGCTGGGTTAATTTTTTTTTAACCAAAAGCACTACATACCAACATGGTGGAAATGAATGTTGGGAATAAACAAATATCATCTGCATAAGACACCAAGAAAGTGGTAAAAGTAAAAAAAAATAATTTTTTTTTTTTTTTTAACACAATAAAATTTTGTATTAATGATGGTATTTTTTCTTTTGTATATAAACATGGAAAGCAGACTAAATGATTCTTTTCAGTTAAATGAAATATTTTTTCAGGGATAGAAAAGGCACTGGGTAGCAGAAATGACTCTCTTTATATGATGGTGAATTAGGATCAGGTTGCAACCCTCAATTGTGTGCTCACAAGAAGAGTTATTACTTGTTTTTGGCCAAAACCTGGTGACCAAAAAGTAAGTCAGTCATTGTTGCTTATCCACAGTGGCTGATCTGTCATCTAGAGCTCCTGCGAAATGTAGGTAGATCCCAGGGAGCTGTGAGCATGATCCAGCCTTATATGGCTTTGGCCGTGAGTGCGTGAGAGTGTCTGGTCCCGAGTGGATGGAGCTGTACCACCCTGCCCTTGCTCCACTTGCTCTGCATCCATCACCAAGCTCTGGTTTCTCCCTCCACCCTCAGCCCCTTCCCCCTGTCCCCCACCGCTACCGTTCCTGTGCATATCCCAAGCTGATCTAAGCTTGACAACCAGTGCCAGGACATTCTTCCCCACAAACACTGTGGATATCCTTGGGTCTCTGTACCAGAGCACACCCACAGCCCTGAGTCCCAGCGTCATCACATTGATGGCAAACAGACTGAGCCACGGGTACACAGCTTCCCTGCGTGCTCGCCTCAGGCCTGGAAGTGCCAGCTCGGTGAGTGAGACACAGGGCAAGAGAAGCAGTAGCACATAGCAGTAGAAGAAGACAACACCATCAACCCATAATGGGACCACTGCACCACTCTGAGCCTCCTCCCACAGGCCAGCCTGCAGGTCCAGCACATCTAGCAGATCTAGGGCCACCCATAGGAGCCTTGCACGAACTTCCTGCTTCCTGTGTGCTGGCGTTACATGCTCAGCTCCCGTCAGTACTAGAAAAAGTGAGGGCAGCCCCACGGAGAGCAAAAGAGTGAGGGTCTTACGTGCCAATGGGTCAGCTGGCCGCCGTTCATGCCTGTAGTTCTGGCACACAAAGAAAAGCTTGAGCTCCAGCAAGGATAGAAACAGGAACCAGAGAGCGCTGGCAAAGGCACGCCGCGGTGAGCGTGCCTCTGACGCCACGCCAGCTGACACAAAGCGAAGTGCCAGCAGGAAGCCTAGGTCACCAACCGCCACAGCTGTGCATGCCCATGCAGCCGGCCAAGCCCTACTCCCACGCCCCAGCATGCTCTGTTCCAGGAGATAGAGGTCAAGCACAGCCATCGTGCTCACTGTCACCAGAGTGGACAAACACACCTGGGGTGAAGGTAACATGCCTGGAGCAGAAGGAGAAACAAGGACACCGTTAGAATGCAATGTTGCATCGAATATCAGGGGATACTCTTAGAGGTTATAAGGTTTATACTTTTTAGTATGGCTTGGCATACTTATAAGCATAAAATTAGAATATGCTGAGGAATGAGAATATTTACATGTTGGACTTGCCATGCATCTGCTATAAAATGATTCCCTTACATCCTGGTTGTAAGATAGATCAGATAAGCTATAACAAACGTATCTAATATCTAGGCATAATGCATGTTTCGGTATTAATTAATTATTTTCTGTAATAGGCAGTAGACTCATTGTCCCTGTGGCTATGTTTATCATTTCAGCTGTATTTGTATCTGTTTGGTCTGTTGATGTGCAGAATGAAGGAACAAACTGGACATACTGTACATGTGATCTTTGTTTAGGGTTGGGTTTGTTTCTGTTTGTTTGTTTGTTTTTGCAGTTTTGCATAATTTTATAATAAGAGCTGAGATGGACCACTGGACACTTACTTTGTTTTACCTTGCTTAAAATTTGTCAATTCATGAGTCCATCCCAGCACATTTGTGCATTTTCCATGAGGTCACCCTATTACAAATTTGTCTTGTTCTCAAGTCATGAAGGTTTTACTACTTTTTTTTCCTTTGTCTTTGCAAATTCTCAAAATTTCAGCATAGGGCATACACTAATCACCATGTTACTGCCTTATTTATCATTAAATAATTATGTTAAAATTGAGGTCATGCATGCTGATAAAGCTTTTTTTTCCCCTCTGTGGCTGGACTGCCGTTGTGTTATAAGGATAGCACTAAAATGTACAATGTAAAAATGTATTAAAATGGCTTTTATTTGCAGGAACTTTTTTTGAAAAATAGCATTTGTACTGTGTTGCACATACATATAGTCCACAGCTCTACCAAACTATAACACAAGGTGTTATTACATACTTGTATATGTAGTATACATTCTTCTTTAAAGCAATATTTCTACCAAGGACATTGTTTACTCTTATTATTGACTAGTGTGGAGAAATGACTGCAGTCTTTACGGTCAAATCGAATGTGTGCATCCTCAGTCAGTTGCGCTCTATGGCCAGTTGTCTTTGAGAAGTCCACCAGGCAGTTAGAAGCTGCTGTGATCAGGGACATCCTAATATGAAAATCATTAGCATTTAGGAAATGTGGTAATGGCATTGTTGTGAATACATGAACCATAGCTGGGATTAATTAAATCTGTCCTAATGAGGAGACTTGCACTGGATTACAGTATTACATGCAACTACATATATTTATTTTATTTTATTTTTAAATATTCAGGTTTGGGGAAAGATTGTGTATGCACAAAGATTTACAAAATGTGTGTTTTCTGAAAGAAACAGAGAGAACTAACAACTAAACAGTGAGAGTCCTATCGGGGAGGGAAGGAGAGCGAGATACAGAGACAATGATTCATTCCCTTGGCTTTTTACAGACCTAATAAAATGTTAGTGCATGATAGTGATGGTTCATAAATAAGTCCGGGGAAATGAGTGAGGTGGTTAGTGACTTGGTCAGGGATGAGACAAAAGGCACAGGAGACTGCTGAGGGTAAAAACATGGAATATCAATGCACAGGAATAGACAAATTTATTCAGTCCTGGGGAACTGTAGAAATTAAATGCATTAATACATAGCATGGAGGCGATAAAGGGCATGTTTGGTAGATGACCTAGGATTATTAGTCTCCTTGGTCCTCTGGGTAATGAAAAGAGAGTCTGCATTGCTGATATCTGATTAGAACTAGAGACTTCCAGCCCTGAAATGAGATGGGGTTTCAAAATGCCTGTCTCTGAAGATTACAGTGGAAAATAATATGTCTGATAATCACCGTGATATCAAATCCAAGCCTTGCATGTCTGTCTGATGGGGTAGAGCTTTTTTTTTCTTCTCAGACAACTTTCAACCTGTAATTCACTTTGATATAAATCTAGACATTTGGCTGAAAATCCTCCAGGCACATCAGTAGTGACCACGCTTCCAGTGTGTCCTGTTTTACCGTGAGTATGAGTAATGGCTTGGAAATTACACAGGTGAACGTGGGTCCGCAAGTGTGAGCTTGCATGCATTATTCAAGCACAGATTCCCTGTTTGCCTGACAAAAGACTTGTCTCAGATGGACTGCTTAATACTGAGAAACAGAGGTGCTTCCACAGTTGTTGGACAAAGCTAGGTATCCATTTCAGTGACATGAACCCAACAATGTCCTACGCTGTTGTGTTGGTTTGGTGTGTGCCTGACCCACTGAATCGAGTCATATTCTCTAGATATGTACTAGCTTAATAACCTTGATCTCTTGGGCATTACAAATATAATCAAACTTGGCTTACTCCTTATATTGTATCAGTGTCATGGCCTGGATGAAGGTCCACCACAGAGATCAATGATGCTTTGGATGGACGGGTGTTTTGTTTTGTTTTCTACAAATTAATTAAATTATTTTCGAATTAAAATACACAGACTTTAACAAAAAAAAAGAAAGAAAAAAAAGAACTTTTAGATAGGTCTTCTCTGCGGTGTACTTAGCTGTTATTAACGGGTTCAGACAATTCAGTGTAAACTTTAACTGTAAAGTTAGCGTGGATAAGGAAGCAGCGGTTCAGCCACATGAGCTGAAGTTTGTTGTATTATTTTGATGAGACAGACTATTTACCAAGCTAAGCAGTCTCGGTGTCTGTATATCAGTAGAGTTGTACTTACCTTAAATTGTTGTAATCCGAGGTCGTGTTTTCAGTCGAATTCGTCCAGAATAGTTCGGTTGTTTGGCTAAAATGTCGCGGTCGCTGCGCCTCAATCTCACCACATACCGGTAAATCCAAAGAAGCCATTTAGGCTACGCGAAAGAGCTCAATAGCTACATTGTCAAACCTCAAATCGCCTGCTATTCCGGTCAGGTTTGTGGACATTCTCAGGATTTTCTCTTTTACTATCTCCTCACAGTCCGCGGACCTTTTCCATGAAAACAGTCTCGCCCAAACCTCGCGCGAGCGCCTGCTGATTCGGTTTGATGTCGTCGCGCGCGGTCTCACCAGCTTCACGCGCTCTTCCGTAGCTCTGTGAAGGGCTCGATGTGGAGGGAAAAGTCGACGAGTAGCGCTGGAGAATCGAAATCTGCACCGGCTGGGATGTTAAAAGTTTAATTCCTACGATAGGCCGACGTGGCGTGCTTACTAGCGTGTGGAGAATAATATAATGAAGCGAGCGCATGGCTCGAGTTTATGATTGCGGCGTGTGATTTGTAGGCAGCCTACGTGCACTCGCCCTCCACTCCCCCTCACCTCCTCTCCCATTCCCCCATTTAGTTCCGTCTCTCTCTCGTTTTCACTTCTGGCCAAGCCACTCGAGATAGCAGGCGGGCATGTTTGAATTGCCTGTGTTAGGGGAGGGCAGTCAGTACTCAGCTGTTTTCGTTTGTGTAATTACACTGGTACTTGTTCAGTCATAGCCACAAGTAACTTCAACTGCATAAGAGAGGTGAGATCCCAGATTACTCTGTCGTCAGTCATAAATTAATGCGTATCCTAATTATTTTAGTCCTCAAGATTTTGCCAAGCTCTGGCTTTTATTTTATTTTTACTACCATAACTTAATCTTTCACTCACCAGGCTCCTGGCAATTTTACGTCCTAACTTGAACTCATTTCTTACTTCATAGGCATATTTGGTGGTGTCCTTTTGTTCTTTTTCATTTTTGCGGCAGCTTGGAAAGCTAGGAACTGATGCTCAAACGTATTGCCTTTTCACAGTCTTGGAATAGTGCTGAATTTATGAAAGGAGGTGATGTGTTTTCAGATGTAGTTTGCACAGCATCATAGAAGGAAATTGACCCTGATCTTGTTATCCATTTCCTGCCCTATTTATGTGCTCTGGCATGCCAGTTTTCGTCGTCATAACATATAAATTCATAAGGATCCTCTGGCACAATCTCTCTCTCTCTCTCTCTCTCTCTCTCTCTCTCTCTCTCTCTCTCTCTCTCTCTCTCTCTCTCTCTCTCTCTCTCGCTTGCTCACTCTCACTCACTTTCTTTCTTTCTTTCTCTCTGTATGTGTGGACCGTTTTCTTTACAACCTTCCACCTCATCATCTTGTGGTTGCAGGGGTTATTTGAGTGTGTGGTTTAATCAGACCCATGGAGAGAAAGAGGGGAGGTCAAGTCATCTTTCTTGTCACAATCATCTGTGTGCTTCACTGATTTTCACGGAGAGATTTTCTATTACCCAACTTCAATTTTTTTTTTTTTTTGGCTTGCCCCCCTCTGTTGCACTCTCACGCTTTCTGTCTTTAGTCCCAATGGGTGTCTTTGAAGGTCAGTGAGCTCTGTCTCTCTTTCTTTCTCTCCGCATAGGAGTAGAGAGAAAGAGAAAAGAAAAAAACGAGGGCATGGAGAAGTGGGAAGGAGGGAGTTGCAAATGTCCAGCATTGCACAGTCATCACTCCCCCCCACCCCCCACCCCCCTTTCCTGACAGCAGCAGTGAAGTTTGGAAGGACGTGAAGGATAACTCTGGAGTGCTGAGGACTTGATTGCTGCCCAAATGTCCTCCAGCGCAAACAAGTCTCAATCCAACACCGTACTCACATACCCCATGGCCATCTGTCACACACAGGAGCAGTGAGCTGTCACCACACACACCTCATTTACACACAGATGGTCTACCTATGAAAATAAGGGAAGCCCAAAAAGATTGCAGCTTTGGTGTGTTGAGCCAGTAGTTTCTGAGTTCAATCTTATGCCTTGTCCAAATAGATTTGTTTCAGCAGTCGATCCAAAAGGTTTTGTTTCAGCAGTCGGTCAGCCAAGTGTTGGGTCAGAGAACACTTTGTTTATGTCCAGTACATAAATATGTTTTTCAAGGACATCAATCATCTAAATGTTTTTTTTGTTTGTTTGTTTTTGTTTTTTATTTATATTGCATGAACCTTATTTGCTGGGTGCCCACTCCAAGTTTGAAGTCTTGTGTTGGAGTCAATGAATTTAATAGTCTGAAGTTAATCAACTGCATGCCACCCTGGTAGAGAGGAATGTGATAAGACAAGGGATACTGCAGCAAATGAAATTAGGAAAACAGGAATCAGGGTAACTAATGAAAGTGCCACACACTGCACAGTTTAATTAACCCGGTCACTGATTATGCCCTGCCACCCTCTGCCAGGGCGATCAATTACCCAGATTCACATACATGGTGCAATTAATCCTCTTTCCTGCCACAAGTCCTTCATCATGCTCATGTACATGTCCTGTTCCACACATTTCCTGACTCATTTTAAATGTTGCCTATAATAAATCTTCCTGTGCCTTAAAAATGGCCATTTCTCTGCTTCACTGTTGCAGTTTCACACATTACTTAACTACCATATTTGGTTATTGTACCATAAATCCCATCCTTTCCTCTGTTAATATTTAGCCTCTAAAACACTACTCTGTGCTTCTGTCAATTTCAAGTATTAATTGAGCTTTCTCATTCTCTCATTCAGGGACTTAATTACAAAATTTGTTTTACCTTGAAGTACTATTTACATTTCTCTCAGCTAAAGATTTTTTATATACACACAGTACTGTGCAAAAGTTTTTAGGCAGGTGTGGAAAAATGCTGTAAATTAAGAATGCTTTCAAAAATAGACATGTTAATAGTTTATATTTATCAGTTAACAAAATGCAAAGTGAGTGAACAGAAGAAAAATGTACATCAGATCAATTATTTGGTGTGACCATGCTTTGCCTTCAAAATAGCATCAATTCTTCTAGGTACACTTGCACAAAGTCAGGGATTTTCTAGGCATATAGTCAGGTGTATGATTAAACAATTACACCAAACAGGTGCTAATGATCATCAATTCAATATGTAGGTTGAAACACGATCATTAACTGAAACATAAACAGCTGTGTAGGAGGAATAAAACTGGGTGAGGAAAAGCCAAACTCAGCTAACAAGGTGAGGTTGCTGAAGGCAGTTTGCTGTCAAAAGTCATACACCATGGCAAGACTGAGCACAGCAACAACGTAGTAATACTGCATCAGCAAGGTCTCCCAGGCAGAAATTTCAAGGCAGGCGGGTTTCCAGATGTGCTGTCCAAGCTCTTTTGAAGAAGTACAAAGAAACTGGCAACGTTGAGGACCGTAGACGCAGTGGTCGGCCAAGGAAACTTACTGCAGCAGATGAAAGACACATCAGGCTTACTTCCCTTCACAATCGGAAGATGTCCAGCAGGGCCCTGGTACACCCATATACTGTCCGGAGAATTCTGGTCAGAAGTGGCCTGCATGGAAGACTTGCAGCCAAAAAGCCATACCTCTGACATGGAAACAAGGCCAAAAGAGTCAATATCCATCAGGGAGGCATCAAATTTATTCGGCAGCATGACAACGACCCCAAACATACAGCAAAAGTCATTAAGACCTATCACAGAGCTAGCTATATATATATATATATATATATATATATATATATATATATATATATATATATATATATATATATATATATATACAGTATCTCACAAAAGTGAGTACACCCCTCACATTTTTGTAAATATTTTATTATATCTTTTCATGGGACAACACTGGCGAAATGACACTTTTCTACAATGTAAAGTAGTGAGTGTACAGCTTGTATAACAGTGTAAATTTGCTGTCCCCTCAAAATAACTCAACACACAGCCATTAATGTCTAAACCGCTGGCAACAAAAGTGACTACACCCCTAAGTGAAAATGTCCAAATTGGGCCCAATTAGCCATTTTCCCTCCCCGGTGTCATGTGACTCGTTAGTGTTACAAGGTCTCAGGTGTGAATGGGATGCAGGTGTGTTAAGTTTGGTGTTATCGCTCTCACACTCTCTCATACTGGTCACTGGAAGTTCAACATGGCACCTCATGGCAAAGAACTCTCTGAGGATCTGAAAAAAAGAATTGTTGCTCTACATAAAGATGGCTAAGGCTATAAGAAGATTGCCAACACCCTGAAACTGAGCTGCAGCACGGTGGCCAAGACCATACAGCGGTTTAACAGGACAGGTTCCACTCAGAACAGGCCTCGCCATGGTCGACCAAAGAAGTTGAGTGCACGTGCTCAGCATCATATCCAGAGGTTGGCTTTGCAGAATAGATGTATGAGTGCTGCCAGCAGTGCTGCAGAGGTTGAAGGGGTGGGGGGTCAGCCTGTCAGTGCTCAGACCATACGCCGCACACTGCATCAAATTGGTCTGCATGGCTGTCGTCCCAGAAGGAAGCCTCTTCTAAAGATGATGCACAAGAAAGCCCGCAAACAGTTTGCTGAAGACAAGCAGACTAAGGACATGGATTACTGGAATTTGGTTCAGAGAGTGTCAAGCGTGTGTGGCAGCAACCAGGTGAGGAGTACAAAGACAAGTGTGTCTTGCCTACAGTCAAGCATGGTGGTGGGGGTGTCATGGTCTGGGGCTACATGAGTGCTGCCGGCACTGGGGAGCTAATGCCAACATGTACTGTGATATACTGAAGCAGAGCATGATCCCCTCCCTTCGGAAACTGGGCCGCAGGGCAGTATTCCAACATGATAACGACCCTAAACACACCTCCAAGACGACCACTGCCTTGCTAAAGAAGCTGAGGGTAAAGGTGATGGACTGGCCAAGCATGTCTCCAGACCTAAACCCTATTGAGCATCTGTGGGGCATCCTCAAATGGAAGGTGGAGGAGCGCAAGGTCTCTAACATCCACCAGCTCTGCGATGTCGTCATGGAGGAGTGGAAGAGGACTCCAGTGGCAACCTGTGAAGCTCTGGTGAACTCCATGCCCAACAGGGTTAAGGCAGTGCTGGAAAATAATGGTGGCCACACAAACTATTGACACTTTGGGCCCAATTTGGACATTTTTACTTAGGGGTGTACTCACTTTTGTTGCCAGTGGTTTAGACATTAATGGCTGTGTGTTGAGTTATTTTGAGGGGACAGCAGATTTACACTGTTATACAAGCTGTACACTCACTACTTTACATTGTAGCAAAGTGTCATTTCTTCAGTGTTGTCCCATGAAAGATGTAATAAAATATTTACAAAAATGTGAGGGGTGTACTCACTTTTGTGAGATACTGTGTGTGTGTGTGTGTGTGTGTGTGTGTGTGTGTGTGTGTGTGTGTGTGTGTGTGTGTATATATATATATATATATATATATATATATATATATATATATATATATATATATATATATATATAATATATATGCCTTTCATTATCTGTTATTTGCCAGTATGTAAGAGGCTGCAAAGGTATATTGCATTTCATACACTGACCCCAGTTCCACTCCCATTCTTCAGTGTTTTCCTTTGTGAAAGTCGTGACCCATGAATATAGCTCCATGGCTTACTGAAGGAACAGGCATTGAGAAACTATAAAGCTGTCTTTTTGAAGCTATCTGCTCTGGCCTAGAATATCTGTTTCTGAATAAATACAGTCAAAACTATGCACTGTTTGCATTTTAAATCAAATTTATAAAAGGTGGACTCAATTTCTTTTTTTGAATTTTTGCTAGGACAAAAAACAAATATAATAGCAGATTGAGGGACCAATTTTAACTTGTATAATGGATTTTGAAAGTTAGGCATTGCCTAGTTCATTTATATGATTTGATTTGTCATTCTCCCCTGATATATTATTGAGACGCTAAACTAATTTGCCTTGTGATAACCTTAAAATGACAATGGAAAACAGTTTTGATGCCAGCTTGGTCATTTTCTATTAAATTACTTAAGTGACTTTTGTTGTTCTTTAAGTGCCATTTTGTCTGTGTCAGATGCTGGTTTTGGAGGTTGCAGTAATGTTACCATGACTAGAAAAAAAAAATAAAAAATTAGCCCTATAAAGTACAGATCTTGTTATCTTTTGGTTAAACAAAAAAGGTGTGACAAAAGAGCTGGATTCAAGTATTGCAATTTACATTGATCTAATACTAGAGCAAAAATTAGCACTGAATGAAACCTTGTGCAAAATTGCTTTTTTTGTTTGTTTGTTTGTTTTTATATAAATAAATTAATGTGTTCTTGTCAGTATATGCATTTTAGTCAACTCTCTGTATCCAGCTTGTTCAAAATTCAGCTATGAGGATCAGTCCCTGTACTCCTGGAACAGAGCTCATTAATTCAGTGTTTATGCTTCACAGAACTGCTCTTTGTTTGTTTAGACTGGGATCGTTAATGTGTTCAGGGAGAAAATTTGTTTGCACTGTCTGTACACATGACCACTAATGCTCATGCATATACACATGTCACATATGCAAACATACAGCCTTCCAATATCTATCTATCTATATCTAAAACATCCCACATATAAAATTTGTCCATCAAACACTAGTCAGCTCCAGAATTATTGGCACATTCTTTAAATATGAATAAAAAGGTTAGAAAATATCTTTGTGTTTAAGTAGCTTAATCTTACACTAAAAATGTGAGCAAAATATCATTGAAGTAAATGTGTTCTAAGAATATTTTAAATACCCTTATCCAAAAGGGGCAAAACCACATTTAGTAATTTGTGCAAACATAACAGCACTGAGTCTTCTCTTATAATGCATGTTGAAATTTTAGAATACGAAGCAAGGAGTCTGAGACTACTCATAGAGATCCTCCAGGGTCTTAAGTCCTCTCTTGTGGAATTTCCTCTTCAGCTCACTCCACAGGTTTTCAATGGGGCTTAGATCAGGTGATTGGGATGACCATGTCATAAGTTGGATTCTGTGGTCATGAAACCACTTTTTTGTGGATTTGGATATATTTTGGATTATTATGTTGCTGGAACCGTGACCCAATTGCAGCTTCTTGGCAGAGATAGCCAGATTTAAATCTCTGAGAACTTAATTGTGTCCATTATGCCGGGTTCCCGGTGAAACAATTCCCAGGCCCTAAGAGTGAGGATTCCTTTCTTTTTTTTCTTTCTTTTTTGTAGTTTTTGCTCCTCAGACCATAGAACCCAGTTACATTGTGGTGGGGATGGTTGTTCTGCAGATCGGTGGATATGGGCATTCTCAGGCATGTAACTTAGTTTATACCCACTGCCTGATGAATGAACCTCAAAAAACTTTATATTTCAGTTTCCAATTATAGTTCTCTCATATTCTGTGTGAGATTAAGCTTATTAACTTTTTTTTAAAATTTATTTTAACAATCTTTACCAAGGGTGACGACAATTCTGGAGCTGACCGAATGAAAGTTTAATCCAGCAAGACAGTTCGGTGAATGTTAATTTTGCCAAACTGTTCTGAAATGACTTTTCTTCGAAAGATACCACTGACCAGACAGGAGCTGAATGAAAGATACATTTGTGGATGTTTAGGGTCATAAGATATTATAAGTGCCCTTTTGTTAAATGGCTATGTTATTATGATCAGTAACATTTAAAATAGCAAGACCTGCTATATGAATTTTGAGAATTTTGAGTGACTGAAACCCTGGTGGACTTTTTTTGGTACCTGGTAGTTTGGTAAAAAATCAAGTTAAGCAAAACATTAAAATTGTGTGTTGTTTTGTTTTTGTAATAACAAGAGCTGGAGACAACAACTTGATCACTACTTTATATTATGTTTATTTAAGTGTATCTTATTTTATATTCAAAGACATAAGCAGGTGCTCAATTGTCCTGATTAGAAAATTGCCTAAATTAGAGTTGTTCATTAAATTGTTTTATCCACTGAGGAGACCTTACTGACTGAAGAAACGATGTTTGTAAGGGCACTTTACCATTTTTTATGGTCATTTTGAAAGCATGGTTTTCAGTAAAATGTTTATATCGCTTCTTTTGCTGTGACAGCATTTACTTTTACAAATTTCATCAGGCATGACTGTGAAGAATCTTCTTTTTTTAAGACCTCCTGTCATAAAGGATACATTATGGGAGTCTCAAAATGATAAAGAACTTTAATATTCCTCTGAAGTACTGAGTAAGTTGTCTAGGGGAAGCTAAATGCCCCTATCAAGGTGATGTAGAGCAACCATTTTGTTCCCTACTACTCTTCTTTTATCAGTCACTGTGGGGAAAAGAAAGGATTTAATTGGACTGCTTGACATCAGGATGATTAGATCCCCAGGCTTTAGCGGGCTGAACTGTCAATTTGGCCAGAGCATCAAAGTGAAAATCCTGTGCCCTTTGTATTATACACTTGGCATCTCTATGAACCACAACCATGCTTTAGAAAGAGTACCAAAGAGATTGACTTTTTTCACTCAGACAGTTTTCCAATCTTATAGTGGCCACACTTATGATAATGAAACATCTAGACATCTATTGTGGCTGCTATTGCTTGACTCGGTTTGACTGTCTTGTGCTCCAGTATGCTCATGCTTATATCGCATCTCCAGTCTCAGTCCCCTACAATGACACTCATGTGCCTTCCTTATAAAACTGCCTGCAGTTTGTCTAGCAGATGATCCATTTTATTGTTAGAACTACCTTCCAATTGCAGTGTTTTGCTTTGCAGATGGAAAGAAGTGGGACAGCATCCGCTTTAAATCCTAGACTCTTTACTGGAGGCTGCTCTGATGAGCCTGTCCCAGTAACCACAAACTAATATGAAAAAAATATATTTAATTAGGAAGCCCCAACCCCCCTGTTTACTCAGCTCTGTTGTTTTCAGTTAAATGAGAGTTAGCTTAGATGCCAGGATGGTTCACATGAGATTGCTGTTAATAAGCAAGTCAGCAGGGAGACTGGATTCGGGCGCATTTGTTTTGCATTTTATTAGCACAAGTTGTTTTTCCTCTTCTTTTTTCAAATTCAAATGTAACACACCAGCCCCACAGTAATGCCATCTGCCATGTGGAAGATTACTTGGTGCCTGCGTCCAAAAGCATTTAACTCATCCAGACCAGTAGTATTTCCTTTGTGTTGGCATGGCAACGACAGCAATTTTTTTCATAGAAAAAAATTGTCCTCAAATAAATCTTGCTTTGAAAATGGTCTTCTTAGCTGCATTATTGTAGTCCAGGCCAAGGCTATTTGTTTTTATTACTATTCTGTTGAAAGATAGGGTCAGCATTTTGAACAGATTACTTTTTATCTCGTATTTGGACACCAATGAATCCATGAGCCTTTATCATCATGTCCCTGAATATATGTTGATTGCTAAACAGGACAAAACGTCCATATTTAGTGTTCGATCTTCAGAAACTTAAACTAAACACTATGGAATTGGCCTTGTAATCACCTTGTACAGCAAAGATAGAATTAGTATACTTTGGGTCTTGAATTTTTGAAGTCATTTTTTAAATCCATGCTCAGTTTTTTTAAATGATTGTCTGACATCGTTTGACATGTCAGGCTGACAAATTATTTGGTTCAGAAATTCAGGTCCTACCTTAAATCTGACAACAGGATAAAAAGTGAGTTTTAGTTAACATGCCTTTGGGAAGGTCAGCTAATAGCTCTCTCTTTCCTGTAATTAAATTACTTATTAGTAGTGGCCTGTGAAATAGAGTCACAGAAAATGCACCCATGCTGAATTGAAGGAACATAGGGGAAATGGCAGCCAGTGCTCACTTAATGTCAGCTGTACATTTAGCTCACTATCTGGCAAGGTGCAGTAATAAGGATCTCATTTATCACGTCTCACAGGCGTGATGACTGCCATATTCTACACACACACCCTTGGCTAAATGGACTCCTCCATTCTCCCATTCGTGTGCTAACACAGGCAGCCAAGCATGCACAGTCGCTTGCAGTGCACCAATAAGTTACTGAATGATTGACACTCACCATGCTGCCTTTCTAAAGGGTAATTGGTATTCCTTAAATGAAAGCCACCATGAGCTGGCCATCTGAAATATTCAATGTACCAATTCAGATTTAAGGATATAGGTGATCTGGCTGATAGGACAAGAATATAATTTTGCGATAAACACTGCATCACAATATATAATTTTTAAAAACTGTGTTCAATTATACTTTTATTAATGTCTGCAAAAATTATTTAACACTGAGAAGGAAAAAAGATATTACAATCTAATCAGCTGCTTAGAATCAGAAGTTGCCATTGTTATAAGAATACTAATGATGCTTATAATATATCTCAAGAAAGTGAATTGACATCATTTATCACAATATTGATATCTCTGTCATATTTCCTGGCCCTATTCAGACTTATAAATTTGTTTACAGAGTCTGCTTTCCTGTCTTTTTGTCATTCTAGCGAGGGATCCCAATTGGTGCATTCTGTAAGGACTTCAATGAGAAAACGAAAGACCTCAAAGAAGGCATTCCTCTTCCCATCAAGATCAATGTCAAGGTAAAATGTGAACACTTTTTTTTTTTTTTTTTTTAATTAGCCTTCATTTGATTCTGCATTGTAAATCCAAACCCATTGTGTAGCAGACTCTCCCACAAGGCCCTGGTATTGTGGCAAATTATCACGATCTGCCTTGGCCCATATTCATTTATCCAGTTTATATGAGTCCTTGGAGATGCTCATATATGGTTCAACCCACTTGTTATAAGCAGCTAGTGATGCAGTATGAATGTTAAAGCATAGATTGAAGCTTGTATGAATATTATGTTCAAATGGAATCATCGATTTGACTGGAATTGACTGCGTTGCACAGACTTGGAATTAGTAGCTGCCGTGATGCAATGCACATAGGTTTCACCTGGCCTGAACTTGTCTGATCTTCTTTATTATAGTATATTTGCTAAAGACACTGTTATCATTTCAGCTCCTGGAGTTAATACTGGTAATGTACTGGCTGCAGTGCTTTGTAGAGTAATGGAAGCAGCTAGACTGATTTGTGTCTTGGGTGCATTAGGGGAGCCTTACCCGACACCTACTTTTTATCTCTGTCTCCCCCTGTGCAAGCGTTGTGTGTCCTTCTCTTCTCTTCTGCTTATTTTTCACCAACCAGGTAAAATAATATCACGGACAAAATACAGCCTGTCTCAAGCTCTTACATAAAGATGGATTCATATGCTCAGTGCTGCATGTAGAATCTGTGCCAGAGGGGCAGGCTGAGAGGCTCAATACTGAAGGTGTGAAGGATTTCTTTTCATTTCATAAGGGTTACTCATGACAAACTTTAGGGGTCGCATGACCAACCTGGAAGCTCTTAAAGCAGGTTCCATTTTCATTTCTTTCATTTAACAGTGCTGGTTAAGCACTCTGTCTGACAGCCTCAGTGGAAGCTCTTGCACTGCCACTTTCTGTCTTTTAGCATATCTTAGAGAGACATTTCATGGTCTAAGAAATGTAGGCATGCATTATCATTAAGTAACATTTGGCTTTTACACCATAGCATTGTCACCCAATCCTTCTTGCATATCTGGAGAACAGTGAAAAAATATAATATTTTGCTGTGAATAAGCATGTGTTATTGATCTTGTTTTGCTGTGACATCAGTCTTGGGCCTCACATGACAAATGCTAGAGGTTTTGACATTTTCCTTTAGATTTAATCCCCCTGAGTTTTTTGGGTGGTTTTTGTGAATGCCAAGAGGCAGGAAAATTCAGGTTCTGTTGTTTCTGTGGTGTTCAAAGTACAGTAACACTGTTTTGACACAACGAGGAGACATTTTCAGAGGAAAAGAGTGACTACAGTCACTTTCTTGTTATGTTTTCAACTGTCTTATGCTAGATTCAGAGGTACACTTTGTATCCTGATTTTACTGTAAAGCTAAAGAACGAAGTTGGATGGTTTAAGAAATGGAGGAATATCCTACCTGGAAATGTCATACTCTTTCCTTTCTTATTTGCATTTCTGAGCTGATGTGATGGCCTTCATGTTTTCTGCTGTCTCTCAGTACTTAAGCAAATTATGTATTAAATCTAATATCAAACGATTCATTTTCTTCTTGACTTGGCCAGCATACATCAATATCTGCAATATTTCTTCATATATTCATATATATTCTTCATATATAGCTCTTCTGATATTCCTCTATTGTTGTGCATCTACAAGCTTAATTGGCTGGTATAACGCTGACATGCTGCTAATTTGGTTTGGTGTAAGCCATTTTCCCCCAGTTTGTGCGGTCAGAAATACACATGCATGTAGATGGGACAGTGCATTAGGTGGTATGTCATTCAAAAGTGCCCCCCTACCCCCAACAAAATCCTGTCCTATTTAATGCATTGTGGTTTTGTGAATAAATAAAGTTTTCCACCCCCACTTCAACTAAAATAGGCTGCATAACCAAACATCCACTTTGTCTGCAATATTAAGCATTCTTTAAGCATGTAAAGGTGCAAGAGTTGATATTTGTTAATAGTTGATGCTCCTTTCTTACTAGTACAAATAACCTTGAAAATATGTAGAACACGATTTTTTTTTTTTTTAAATAATTGTTTAAACAGTTACAAGTGTACTATGTGTCTGAGAAACCGCTTTGTAAATGGAGGTGGAAAAAGTTCTATATCAATTGTGCCCTGCAAATAGGTTGGCACCCCATCCAGGGTGTCCCCCACCTTGTGCCCGGAGTTCCCTGGGATACTGTTTAGGATAAGCAGTATGGAAAATGGATGGATGTGCTTCTGACATATATATATATATATATATATATGTGTGTGTGTGTGTGTGTGCGCATTTCAAAAAATTTGAATATTGTGGAAAAAGTTTTTCCATAATTTAATTCAAAAAGTGGAACTTTCATATATTCTAGATTCATTACACATAAAGTGAAATATTTCGAGACTTTTTTTTTGTTGTTTGTTTTAATCTTGATGATTACATCTTACAGCTCATGGAAATGAGATACTGGATTTTTAGAATAAAGAATATTAGAATAAAGAGTCAGTTAATTAACTCAAAACACCTTTTTACTCAAAACACCGTTGCTCAGTGGTCTAAAGTCCTCTTTTCAGATGAAAGTAAATTTTGCATTTCATTTGGAAATCAAGGTCCCAGAGTCTGGAGGAAGAGTGGAGAGGCACAGAATCCAAGTTGCTTGAACAAGCTTTAACAAGCTCTGCAGACAAGCTTTATGGAGATGCTGATTTTCTTTTCCAGCAGGACAAGGCACCTGCCCACAGTGCCAAAACTACTAGTAACTGGTTTGCTGACCATGGTATTACTGTGCTTGATTGGCCAGCCAACTCGCCTGACCTGAATTTTATCAAGAGGAAGATGAGAGACACCAGACCCAATAATACAGACGAGCTGAAGGCCGCTATCAAACCAACCTGGGCTTCTATAACACCTTAGCAGTGCCACAGGCTGACTGCCTCCATGCCACGACGCAATGATGCAGTACTTCATGCAAAAGGAGCCCCGAGTGCATAAATTAGCATACTTTGCAGAAGGTTGACATTACTGTATTATAAATTCTTTTATTCTAATATTTTGAGATACTGGATTTTTGATTTCCATGAGCTGTAAGCCAAAATCATCAAGATTAAAACAAAAAAGGCTTGAAATATTTCACTTTGTGTAATGAATCTAGAATATATGAAAGTTCCACTTTTTAAATTAAATTACGGGGAAAAATGAACTTTTTCACGATATTCAAATTTTCTGAGATGCGCCTGTGTATATAGTGCTGTGTAGTATTTCTTCTGTTTTTGTGTATATCTCATACTAAATACTTTTAGATATTCAAATGAAATGCAACATAAAACAAAGGCAACCTGAGTAAACACATAATACCATTTTTTTTTTTTTATTTATTTTTAAGCAAAGAATTTATCCAACACCTATCACCCATGCGAAAAACTGTCCCCTTAAACTTAATCTGGTTGTGCCATCTTTAGCAGCAATAACTGCAATCAAACACTTCCAATAACTGAAGATCAGTCTTTCACTTACTTCTGGGACTAGGATTTACTCATATGCTTTGGATCATTATCTTGCTGCATAATCCAGTTGTGCTTGAGTTTCAATTTACAGACTGAAAACCGGACATTCTCCTTTAGGATTTTCTGATAGAGAGAAGAATCTGCATCTAGTCCAGCTGAACCCTGTTGTGAATGCAGTTTCATAGATTTGGGGAATTAGTAACTAAATAAATAGCAAATACATTTTCACACAGGCCCAGTTGGTATTGGATAACTTTTTTGCTTCAATAAATAACATTATCATTTAAAAACTGTATTTTGTGTTTACTCAGGTTGCCTTTGTTTTATCTTAGATTTTGTTTGAATTTCTAAAACAATTTAGTATAAGATATACACAAAAACAGAAGAAATCAGGATGGGGGCAAATAATTTTTCACAGCACTATACATACACCGATCAGCCATAACATTAAAACCACTTGCCTAATATTGTGTTGGTCCACCTTGTGCCGCCAAAACAGCTCTGATCCGTCGAGGCTTGGACTCCACAAGACCTGTGAAGGTGTGCTGTGGTATTTGGCACAAAGACAGCAGATCCTTTTAGTCCTGTAAGTTGTGAGGTGGGGTCTCCGTGGATTGGACTTGTTTGTCGAGCACATCCCACAGATGCTCGATCAGATTGATATCTGGGGAATTTGGAGGCCAAGTCAACACCCTGAACACTTGGGTGTCATGTTCCTGAAATCATTCCTGAACAATTTTTGCAGTGTGACAATAGAATAGTGTTTCTATTATAGCCAGCATTAAATTTTTCAGCAGTTTGTGTTACAGTAGCTCTTCTGTGGGATTGGACCAGATGGGCTAGCTTTCACTCCCCACACACATCAGTGAGCATTGGGTGGCCATGACCCTGTTTGCTTTTCCTTGGACCACCTTTGGTAGGTACTAGACATTTACAGCTATGGCATTTGGCAGACGCCCTTATCCAGAGCGACTTACATTTATTTCATTTATACAGCTGAGGGCCTTGCTCAAGGGCCTAACAGTGGCAGCTTGGCGGTGCTGGGATTTGAACTCACAACCTTCCGATCAGTAGTCCAACGTCTTAACCACTGAGCTACCACTACCTACGAAGACACTGCATACACTGCATACTGGGAACACACCACAAAAGAGAAATTGCCATCACAATTTGGCCCTTGTCAAAGTCACTCAAATCCTTAAGCTTTCCCGTTTTTATCTTCTGCTTCCAAAAAATGGCAGATCCTGTGGGGTGTTTCTGGTATGGTTAGTGCTTACCAAAAGTGGTCCAAGGAAGGACAACCAGTGAACCAGCGACAGGGTCATGGGCTCCCAAGGCTCATTGATGCGCATGGAGAGTGAAGGCAAGCCACAGAAGAGCTACTGTAGCACAAATTGCTGAAAAGGTTAATGCTGGCTATGATAGAAAGGTGTCAGGACACACAGTGCGTCGCAGCTTGCTGTGTATGGGGCTGCATAGCTGCAGATCAGTCAGTGTGTCCATGCTGACCCCTGTCTACCACAGAAAGCGCCTACAATGGGCATATGAGCATCAGAACTGGACCATGAAGCAATGGAAGAAAGTGGCCTGGTCTGATGAATCATGTTTTCTTTTCCTACATCATGTGGATGGCCAGGTGTGTGTGCGTTGCTTTTCTGGGGAAGAGATGGCACTAGGATGCACTATGGGAAGAAGGCAAGCCGGCAGATGCAGTGTGATGCTCTGGCCAATGTTCTGCTGGGAAAACTTGGGTCCTGGTATTCATGTGGATGTTACTTTGACACGTACCACCTACCTAAACATTGTTACAGACCAAGTACACCCCTTCGTGGCAGCACTACTCCCTAATGGTAGTGGCCTCTTTCAGCAGGCTAATGTGCCCTGCCACACTGCAAAAATTGTTAAGGAACGGTTTGTGGAACATGACCGAGTTCAAGGTGTTGACTTGGCCTCCAAATTCCCCAGATCTCAATCCGATTGATCACCTGTGGGATGTGCTGGACAATCAAGTCCGATCCATGGAGGCCCCACCTTGCAACTTACAGGACTTGCAAAGATCTGCTGCTAACGTCTTGGTGCCAGATACCACAGCACACCTTCTGAGGTCTTGTGGAGTCCATGCCTCAATGGATCAGAGCTGTTTTGGTAGCACAAGGTGGACCTACACAATATTAGGCAGGTAGTTTTAATGTTATGGCAGATTGCTGTATATATTGTATATAAAAATAAACCTCTACATACATCGATCAATATACATTTTTGTGTAACATTTAATTATGCTCAGTTTTCATTGTAAAATTGTCTATTATTGTCACATTAAACAATGTACATTATGCGTGTTTGTTTAGTCCAAAATATTCCTCCATACATAGTATGCCCAAGAATATTAGCTAGCCATTTTATCCCTGAACCCTGTGATGATAAAATGTTCCCTGTCCCCATAACACATGAAATAACACTTTCATTTTGTCTTTGTTTAAATAAGACTAACACTGTGAATAATTAGATTAAATAAATAATTAAACTGCAGTATTCCTTAGATGATTTGTATGTATCTTACAGCCTTCTTTCATCCAACACTGCTCTTCCTCGCACATTCAGAACACATTTCCCCACAGAGCTATCACTCTTTCACTTGTGCTTCACTTGTGCTTTTAAGCAACGGTTACTTGATGTTGATAAGTTTAATTACTTTTATCACCAAATATTTGGCATAAATGTTTAACTGGGTAAACAAATGAACCAAAATTAGTTGATTATCTTTTAAGTAGGATGATTTCATTCTTTTTTACACCATGTAGATGGAAGAAAGAATATAACCACTTATTTGACTTTGTGGGGGCAACTGTGGCATAATTGTAAAAATAAAGAACAATTTTTGAACAGCAAAGAACCATTTGTCTCAGGAATAATATGCAAGGTTCATACGAAACGACAGCTCCCTCCACCATCTCCCTCCATCTGCCAGTCCATTTCATGCACACAAACCCATGCAATGGCAGTCTTCCAGGCATGCAGAAATGTTGGAGAGAGAGCGAGAGAAAATTCATATTGTAAGTGATATATATGGCTTATTTCTATAAATAAACAGCACCCAGAGACAGAACAGTCTCAAATAATTTATTTCGCATATAATTCTTAATCTCCATGTTTGCAAATCCTCACTGTGGAAATTGCATGCTTTTTTTTTTTTTTTTTTTTTTTTATATATATACACAAGAAGTTTATTCTAATTATTGGGATACTACTAGTCTTGGTATTGCCTGGTCTTGGATCAAAAATAAAATCAGTGGTGTTGCCAATCCATAATATTTTAATTCCCACAACTCATGCACTCACAACATGTACCTGCACTCCAGTGCTCCCACTAGGCAGGGGCTAAATTTGTGTCCTTAACTTGTTTTTGCTTAGGTTTTTACAATAATTCCCTCTCTTTTGGTTAAGAGCTACGTCTTGTTTATGTGGCTGTTGAAAGCACATGAGGTGTTACTCACTGATCAAATACTGCACAAAATGCAGCACAGCGCCCGATGGTTTAATTAGAAAATGATGCCCAAAGGCTGAATGTAGGTTTATACGCTTTGTTGGAGTTTTGGTGTTGGGAATTTTTTATTTTATTTTTTTTATTTTTTTTTTATTTTATTTTTTATTTTTATTTTATTTTTTTTTTTTTTGGAAGTGATATCAGTTTGCTTTTGGCAGACACAGCAACTCAGCAGTCACTAAATATGCTTTGGAAACACATGAAAATGGTGTGTATGCCTATCTGTCTTAGCTGTCCACTGATCACATGACCTAAGACAGATCTTAATACAAAGTCTGAACAGGACTTTAAGGTGAATCTCAGGCCCTGCTCGAAGAAGCCATTACCAACAATTTCAAGAAATATTATGAAAAAACCTTTTTTGTGTTTTGCTTTGTTTTTGTTTTTTTAATTCATTTATTTATTCAAATTCATTTATTTATTCATAAACATTATAGCTACTTTATAGTGATCCCTTGTCAGGAAATGGATAAGATTTTAAACGCATTATTATATGAACAAGCTGTGTTTGGCTCCACAGTACATGCCTCTTTTGCAAAGCCTGGAGCTCTGTGGTGCAGTAGGAGTTCTTTTTTTGTTGTTACTGCATGAGTAATTCCACTGCTAGACCAAATTTCTTTCTTTCAAACATTATGACCCTGACCATGGATCATTGAAGCCTGTTGAATGACCATGTACCTCTGTGCAGCCTGCTGATCGTAAACAGCATTTATTTCAACATTAATAAACTTTCTTTGACTCTTGCTTCCAGAAACAGTGTGTCCTGCCAGCTACACTCTGTCAGTGTGGGATAAGTTAAATTTAATGTTAGACCGAGCTGTTTTATAGCATAATACTAATATTTAACCAGGACATTCCACCTGCCGACCTTAATGGGCTTGATGGAATGAATATTCACAAATGATCATGTTTTATATAATTATAACTGTTACCAATAAAAAATTAAATGAATAGTACATATTGTGTAATAGCCCATAATATCAGACGGATTTCTCTGAGCATTTCTCTTTGGTCTCATTGAAGAAGACTTTTATATACATTAATGTACCATTTACTATATTTCATATATGTAACTTCAGCATAATTTGGGAAATTTTGAGTACTGTTGCTTTGTATTTGTCTTGTGAGTGATTTTGCCTATGCAAATGGCTAGTGAAGAAATGTCCTGGCATTCAAAACAAATGAGGAAATAGCAATAATGATTAACAGCCAAATGCAAAGCAGGCCCTAGAGCAGTTGTGGGTTGTTGTTTTTTTTTTTGTAGTCACATGGATTAGGGGAGGCAGAAGTGAAAGATTAGCTGGTCTCAGCTAAGTAAGGATCATTTTACTGTGGTGTTTAATTGACGTCGTTGGCTTCAGAATTTAGCTGGATGGCTGCAGTCGATTCTGGCTGGGCCATGCTGCCGTGTCGGACTCTTGTGAATTCCCAGCGGTCCCATTAGGCTGTCTGCTCTATGCTCATTGTCTTTGATCCACTCTGTGATGCTTAATCCGTGCCTTAAAGCTTCAGTGGCAGCAGCCCAGACTAGTATGTGCGTGTGGTGTGCGCACATGTTAGCTTCACTGGACACATCAGAGAGTCTACAAAAGACTGTTTGAGGTTGTGAATAGCAATTAGATTTTTGCAGAGTTCACCTGCAGTTTGAGGCCAGAGTGTCACTAATAGTTGCATATTTCCATATAGAGATTGATGCCTTGGTTTTAGGACTGGACGATGGTCAAATCTTTGTAAATATGCTCAACAAGGTTTTTCATTTCTTTGAAAGTTAGTCAGATATAAAAGTAACACACTACTGAGATAAAGCACTGCAGCTGTGCTGACCATGTTTTTAGCTTATGGTAGATTTGTTACTGCTGTCATTCTGACTTTATAAACGCTTTTTTGTTTTGCTGACTTTAATGGATGAACTAGCATTGAGCATCTCTCTTTTTCCTCGCTACAGCCAGATAGGACATATGACTTGAAGATCGGGCAGCCCACGGTATCTTACTTCCTGAAACAAGCTGCAGGCATCGAGAAAGGAGCAGGAAAAACCGGTGAGTTAGCCCTATTATAACTAAATCTGTGGTCATACATCGTCATGGCCTTCTTGCAGCTCCCGGCCGCCCATTTGTATGCCTCAGTCCCAGCTTATGTTTTACGAATGGACAGGCTGACTTCAGATTGAATTTTTTTGATTGATGATATATTTATGCTGAGCCCTGCCAGAAGAGGCAGCAAATTTATTCAGAGAAAATCAGTGGCAAAAAGGTGCTGCATGAAGGAAAGAGAATTGTAAATGCTGCCTCATTTTCCTATGTTCAAGTCTGCTTCAATTATACCCTCTCTTAACAGCTGCTCTTTTAATACCCACTCTTCTTCTTTCCTTCTGACTGCTCATAAGTTTTCTCTTTCTTCCACTGCACCCCTCCTTTCCAGTAGTCTGGTTTTATTCTCACACTCACACTGTTACACTTTCATGCTTCTGCTCTTTTTTGGGGTTTTTTCCCCCCACTTTTCCACCATGTCTGAGTCTATCTCTTCATCTCTGTACCTCTGTTGTTCTCACTAGGGCATGAGACTGCTGGCATGGTGTCTGTTAGGGCGGTGTACGAGATAGCACAGGTCAAAGCACAGGACGAGTGCTTCAAGGTGCAGGACGCCTCCATGCAGAACGTGGTCAAGAGCATCATCGGTTCAGCCAGATCACTCGGCATCAAAGTTGTCAACGAGTGAGAAACACAATTCTACCTCTCGCGGTGTTACACACTGACACAAAAGTCTATCACATATGCAAGACTTCATACATGCAGCACATCTTTACCACTTTCATAAAAAATTAAACTAACATTTGGTTAGTATTAGGCATGGGGATGCATAGTAACACATTTTTGTTCAGCTCATGAAGCAAACTTTAAAAAACTTAGATCAATCATATTGCTATCATTCAAAACTTCAGATTTGGGTTTCATCCTCCTATGAAATTTTCTGTGCTCCCTAGTGTATAATTGAGGCTTCAACTCAATATACACCCTTTCTAGTTTCTAGTTTAAAAATGTATTTTTTAGTTTGCATAATTAATAGTTAAATAAAGATGAGGACGCTCAGTGAGAGCTAGGTAATAGCTTTATGCACATATTTATAGCCACGGATTTTTTTTTTTTTACCTCCTGGCAAAGCAGTTTTCTGTTAACTGATGTACAAACAACAATTTGAAATGGCCTAATGCCAATGTGATTTATTAGCATTTGGAACGGGTATGAAAACGGGACCTCATTACATTAGTTAACTAGGTCTCAGATGTCTCAAAGATGACTTTGTTGCTCCTGGCTGAATGAACCTTGTCACTAAAGCATAACCAGCCTTACTCATCATGCATGCATGAAAGACATTTGTTCTGCATTTCAATGACCTGAAGAGAATTTTGAAATTCTAATGTAATGCTGATGTATCTCTCAATCCCCCCTCCCTTCTCTGTCTCTCATTCTCCACCTCCTGTCTCTGTACCCTCCTCTCTTCTTGCGGTATGTCTTACGGTTGCTTCCTCACTCCTCTCTTGTCATCGCTCTGTCAGCTTGTCACCCGAAGACTACGGCGAGTTTCTCCGACAGCGCGAAGAAAGACTGAAGGAGGAAGCAGCAGCTACCATGGAGGCAGCCACAGGAAAAAAGAAATAAAAAATAATCCCACTGTATCTGCCTGTTGTTTATATTCCATGTCAATACACCCCTGCATTGTGCAGACAACAGAAAACCTGAATTTACACAAGGCCCCCTTTGGTAATAAAATAAATTTATATTACCTCAGCTATATTCCTAGTAGTTACTGAAACTCTAGCTCTCATAACACTCTTTCCCTTCCCCTGTCTCTTTTGTTCTCTTTTTATCTTTCTCTCTAGATTCTTTTTCTGTTTATTTCTTCACTTGCCCTTTCTGTGACCATCTCTCTGTCCCACTTGTTTGTCAGGTGCAATGGTTAGGAGTGGAAGAGTATGAATAATTCAAGTATAACTGTACCACTTGCCACTTTATTAGGAACATTATACTGATACAGAGTAGGACCCCTCTTTGCTCTCAGAACAGGCACAATTCTTCTTGGCATGTATTCCACAAAGTGAAACATTTCTGTGAGATTCTGGTCCATCTCGACATGTTTTATTCGCATATATCAGATTTGTCAGCTGCACATTCATGCTGCAAATCTCCCGTTCTACCACGTCCCGAATGCGCTCTATTAGATTCAGACTGGTGACTGTGGAGGCCATTTATGTACACTGAACTCCTTGTCATGTTAATTGACCCAGGTTGAGACAACTTGTGTTTTGTGACATGGTGCATTATCATGCTGGATCTAGCCATTATAAGATGGATAAATTGTGGCCAAAACGTGATGCACATGGTTAGCAACAATATTCGGATAGGTTGTAGCCTTGAAACTGGTATTAATGTGTGCCAGGAAAAAATTCCCCACATTATTACACCACCACTACCAGCCTGAACTGTTGACACAAGGTAAGTTGGCTCCATAGGTTCATGCTGTTGATGCCAAATTCTGTCCCTACCATCTGCATTTTGCAGCAGAAATCGGGATTCACTGGACCAGGTGAGCCTGTGTTTCCTGTAGCCTCAGATTCCTGCTGTGGGCTGACAGGAGTGGAACACAATGTGATGATCTGCTGTTGTAACCCTCAAGCTTTAAATATATATATATATATATATATATATATAAATAAATATATATATAAATATAAATAAATATATATATAAATATATATATATATAAATGTATATATAAATGTATATATATAAATGTATATATATATATATATATTTATATATATAAAAAATATATATATATATATATATATATATATATATATATATATATATATATATATTTTTTATATATATATATATATATATATATATATATATATATATAAATGTATATATATATATATATACATTTCCTAATAAAGTGAATAGTGAGTAGATATAAAGCTGATTTTGCTCGCATCTGATTTGCTCGTCTCCTATACATTTTAAACAAGTATGATGTTAAATAATTTTTTTTAAGATACTTTAGAAGCGGCATCATCAAATGGCTGGCAAGCCATCCTCAAACACATTTTTCCAGTTACAATAGTAGTAAAAATATATAAAATGTGGATGGGTGAGAAAACATCCATTAGGTATTCCTTCTGTGTTTTCTGGATAGGCTCCAGATAAACCAGAATCCTGCCTGGGATTAAGCATCTACTGAATGAACACTGAACAGAACAGGTACCTGGTAAATTTTTTTTTTTTTTTTTTAAAGTACTCAAAGTTGTCATGTATTTATGTACCAACCATTTTCTTTTGCAAACATTAAACAGCACATAGTGCTAAGAGCACAGAGTAATCAGAGATGCACAAAAAATCCTTTGATAAGCCTGTCTGGGAGGTAGTCAGGGCCTAAGAATCAAAGAGCTCATAAAAATTGTTCTATTACTTTCCACACAGTGAAGCAGTGCACGAGTAGGTGTATCAGAAGTAAGTGAAAGCCAGGAATTATTCTCTGCCCTGGGCAGTACATAATGGTTGTTTTTGTGTGATCCCAAAAATATTGAGTTTGCTAGGATAAAGGTGATTAGTCAGAATAACTGTATTGACTTGCAGTAACCCATCCTTCTAAGAGGACATGTGGACCCAAACCAAGCAAGACACACCATGCCAACACACCTTCCTCTGAGTATATATTTTGACATGAAAAATCTACATTACATTAGCACCTACAAATCTCCAGCATAGGATAGAGTTTTTTTTTTCTTCACAGAATTTTATACATTGTCCTTCCTAGCCAAAAGGTTCTGTTAGCTAGAAGTGCAAAGTTACTGATATGCAACACCCTGCATCTTATGAGCTCCCTTTGGGCAGTCTCAATTTCACAAGCAAAGGGGAGTCAAAGTAATCACAGAGGTAGGAACTGGCTTGATAACTTGGAATTTCCACAAGGTGGCACTGCACAAGTCAGGCGCAAGTATTTGTCGCTTCTCTAGCATCTACAGTATATATGCAAGGATGCCAACTCTCACGCATTTGGCATGTGACACACGCTTTCAGGGTTTTCAGGGTTTTCCGGGGAAGGAGATGTTGAGACCAGAGTTGCCAAGTCCGTTTGTAATACGCAACTTTTGGCCTTCTTTTTTTCTGAAGTCGCTTGAAAAAAAATCACGGGTCGTGGTTTTTTGGGCTTGTTTTTAAAAATATGGTTGCTTGTTAGGAAAATCTGACAAGCGACTTCGTTGGTTTTTTTTGTTTTTTTTTACATTAATGGTCATTGTTTTCCCCAATGCATTGATACTGTCTGCTCACAGCCTCACAATAATATCAGTGCTGTAGTGTATTTCGTCTTCCCAAAATTATTACAGGTAATAACAAAAGCTTGCACCAGCCAGTTTTATTGAGATTTGAAATAAAAACAAAAAAGTAAAAACAACAGCAGCAATAGAAAAGAACATGTTTGAGCAGTTACATGAATTTGAAAAGCTTTAGAGTTTTTACCATTTTCATAAGTTTCTTGTTTTGTATTGATTCTCGTTTGAACCGGTTTCAAATTGTACCTTAAGATCAGTGTTACAAAATATAAAAAGATTAATGATGTAATTTTGTTTTTCAGAAAACTTTGCGTTTTGTAAACAAAGTAAAATATATGGTTTTAAATTTAAGGTTTTGTTAAATTTTGTTGTCCTGTCCATTTTAAAGTCAACCATAAATGAGGTAGAGATAACAGATTTATATTTAAAACGTCATGTCCAGATGATAAATGGTGAGGTTTAAGCAAGCTTGATTTACATGGAGGATTGGATCTGACAATAATAGAGTTTCTTATCAAATTATTATTAAAACATTTATCAAAAATGGAAAGACCATTTACTAGAAGTTGGGGACTGTAAGGTTGAATCATTAATATCTACAGCTGAAGATTTGGTTAAAGTTGGTATGTCACTTTTTCATTTAAAGAAAAAATGCGGGCGGCTGTGGCTCAGGTGGTAGAGCGGGTTGTCCACTAATCGTAGGGTTAGCGGATTGATTCCCAGCCCACATGACTCCATGTGCCGAACCCCAAGTTGCTCCTGATGGCAGGCAGGTGCCTTGCATGGTAGCTCTGCTGCCATTGGTGTGTGTGTGTGTGTGTGAATGAGACCGTGTAAAGATCTTTGTGAACTGTGCTATATAAGTGTAGACCAGTTATCATTTATATAAAATTGCCCATTCTTCTCAATAAACTGGTTTACAATTAATATACTATGCTGGAACCAATTCTCTATGTACAGTGACTTCTTGTTGTAAGTGATAAATATTACCATTGTTCCAGATAAAACATCTATTGGGAGAGAAATTGTGCTTGTACAAAAGTGACCAGTACAGTAACACTTGTTTGTGATAACTAGCCGGGCTAAGCTGTACTTGACAGTTAATGGTATTAACATTGATTTTTATAATTTTGGAGGTGGGACACTTCAGCTTCTAGAGAGCATTTGATTGGACAGAAAATCTGATGAGAAACTGAAGTGCAGAATGATGTCATCATAATTGTTGATCTGTATTAGTGTTAGAAAGAGACTGTAAATTTTGAAAGCATATATCTTTTAAATGCAAATTTTGTCATTGTTTTGGAGCACACTAGCTTAAAGATAACCTTAAGTCTAATATATTCATACTAAAACGCCTGCAAAGACAAGGGCATGGTGAGGAAGATATAGAAACAGTCAAACAGAAAAAAGTGATGTATGATGTTACACACATTTTATCCAATAATTCTCAATACGCACAGCAAAAAAAGGTAATTTGATTCACAAATCTCACTCCAGCCAAGAAGCCAAAGTTGGCAATCCTGTATATGCATTTCACAAGCATAATGTAAAATGACTGGTTAGAATGTGTGAGAAATGTGTTTTTTCACTGTGATGAAATTTAGCTAATGTTTGCCAGCCATTCCATGCATAAGAGTTTGTATTTAACACAAAAGTATATGTTTTTCCAATGCATATTTACCCCAGTGCTAGGGTAGCTCTAATATGCAAATGGATTTTAGTGTCTTCATTCAATGGACTGATCATCATGACAGTTTCTCATATAGATATTTAAGGATTTTATCATGATTTTCTTTAATAGTTAAAGACCACTCAATAGCTATTTAAGTAAATAAAGGTATAGTGGAAGCTTACTTGTAAATGTAGTATTACCCTGTACAAATACATGCTTTAACTATAAAAAGAAACTATTTGTTGACCTAGGATGATGTTATGCAGTCTGTTCGATTGATTTCTGTATTTCTAATGAGAAGCTGTCACTATCTTGGCCAAAATCTATTAACTGCAGTCATTCAGACACAGTGATCAAATTACTAGTCTGCCTTTGTGCATCCATCAATACTGATTTAATGGTCCATCATATAGTTGCAGCTGAACTGACGGACAGTCATATCAAACATTTCACCAGTCCTAACCAAAAAGTGCAGTGAGGATCACATGCCCACCTTCTTGTGTACAGCCGTGGCCAAAAGTTTTGAGAATGACACAAATATTAATTTTCACAAAGTCTACTGCTTCAGTTTTTATGATGGCAATTTGCATATACTCCAGAATGTTATGAAGAGTGATCAGATGAATTGCAATTAATTTCGAAGTCCCTCTTTGCCATGAAAATGAACTTAATCCCAAAAAAACATGTCCACTGCATTTCAGCCCTTCCACAAAAGGACCAGCTGACATCATGTCAGTGATTCTCTCGTTAACACAGGTGAGAGTGTTAACGAGGACAAGGCTGGAGATCACTCTGTCATGCTGATTGAGTTAGAATAACAGACTGGAAGCTTTAAAAGGAGGGTGGTGCTTGAAATTATTGTTCTTCCTCTGTTAACTATGGTTACCTGCAAGGAAACACGTGCAGCCATCATTGCTTTGCACAAAAAGGGATTCACAGGCAAGGATATTGCTGCTAGTAAGATTGCACCTAAATCAACCATTTATCGGATCATCAAGACCTTCAAGGAGAGAGGTTCAACTGTTGTGAAGAAGGCTTCAGGGCGCCCAAGAAAGTCCAGCAAGCACCAGGACCGTCTCCTAAAGTTGATTCAGCTGTGGGATCGGGGCACCACCAGTGCAGAGCTTGCTCAGAAATGGCAGCAGGCAGGTGTGAGTGCGTCTGCACGCACAGTAAGGCGAAGACTTTTAGAGGATGGCCTGGTGTCAAGAAGGGCAGCAAAGAAGCCACTTCTCTCCGGGAAAAACATCAGGGACAGACTGCTATTCTGCAAAAAGTACAGGGATTGGACTGCTGAGGACTGGGATAATGTCATTTTCTCTGATGAAACCCCTTTCCAATTGTTTGGGGCATCTGGAAAAAAGCTTGTCCGGAAAAGAAAAGGTGAGCGCTACCATCAGTCCTGTGTCATGCCAACAGTAAAGCATCCTGATACCACTGATGTGTGGGGTTGCTTCCCAGCCAAGGGAGTGGGATCACTCTCAATTTTGCCTAAGAACACAGCCATGAATAAAGAATGGTACAAAAACATCCTCAGAGAGCAACTTCTCCCAACCGTCCAAGAACAGTTTGGTGACGAACAATGCCTTTTCCAGCATGATGGGGCACCTTGCCACAAGGCAAAAGTGATAACGAAGTGGCTCGGGGAACAAAACATCGACATTTTGGGTCCATGGCCAGGAAACTCCCCAGAACTTAATCCCACTGAGAATTTGTGATCAATCCTCAAGAGGCGGGTGGACAAACAAAAACCCACAAACTCTGACAAACTCCAAGCATTGATTATGCAAGAATGGGCTGCCATCAGTCAGGATGTGGCCCAGAAGTTGATTGACAGCATGCCATGGCGAATTGCAGAGGTCTTGAAAAAGAAGGGTCAACACTTCAAATATTGACTCTTTGCATAAACTTCATGTAATTGTCAATAAAAGCCATTGACACTTATGAAATGCTTGTGATTATACTTCAGTAACAGTTAGTAACATCTGACAAAAAGATCTAAAAACACTGAAGTAGTAGACTTTGTGAAAATTAATATTTGTTTCATTCTCAAAACTTTTGGCCACGGCTGTACATACACATGCATGCCAAGACCTTCAACAAAGTCACTATGTACATCATATTTGTCCTACACTTTGGCCTTTCTTGACCACTATGGATATTCTTGAGAGGCATGGAGGTGGCTATTTTGCCTCTGGTGGTCAGAGGCATAAGGATAATGCTGACAAAGCAGCCAGCCAAGTGCTCACAAAGCAGCCAGCCAAACATTACGCATTGGGCCTTGCTGTGAATATTAGGGAAAATTGTCCCTAATACCAAAGCAAGCCACAGAATTGTTTTGACATGAAGCTAGATTCTCTGACAGTGTTATCTACCATGTCATCTAAAAGTGTGGGAGATATTACTGCTTGCCAGTTGGATTCAGGCAGATTGCTATGTGCGGTACCAGTTCTTGCTGAGAATGCTAGGATTGTTAACAGATTGCAACAGTAGTCCTCCTGGGGCCTGTTAGGAGTAAGGAAGTGGGTTATCAGCCTGTGGCTAAACTCCAAATACCACTGACGTAAGGCTTTTCTCATAAAAGGGGTCCTTCTGGGAGCAGTGTCCCATTAGAAAGAAAGTGTCTCCCTCGCTGACTGGGGGAGAAGGGTGTTGCCACTGGGGTGCCACAGAGATGCCCATCTAGGTTGCAGGCATATGTGGTGGCCATTGCAGTTCATCACAACACCATGGATAGTGTTTCGCTGGGAGCTCATAAATTGTCACGGACATTCTGAAGTTAGCAGGATGTTTCTGTCTGCCACGCACCCTCAAGTGCCTGGTGTGGGGTGCTGAACTGAAATGCTTGAGAAGGCACACCATACATGAAATACAGTCTCAGGTTTAATGAATGCAAATTATTTTGTGGTGGCCTTCATTAGTTATCTTCAAAATCAGTTATAGCTGAAGTGGGTTGAATTGATGCTGATACCTGATTTTGTTCGTGATTTTCCTATATGTTTTTTTTTAATGTACACAATATTTTGTTTGTTCTTTCTGTTGTTGGGGGTTTTTTTGTACACGTGTAGTATTGTCTTTAGTGTTAGTATGTGATTCTGTATGTTGTTGATGGTTGCATGAATAAATAAAAAAATTAATGAGTTAATTATTTACACTCTCATGCCTAAAAGTAGACAGACTAAGCACACCCTGTCCAATTAAAGTACAAATTACACAAAAGGACAGATGACAGAATTACAAGTTTGTTTTTTGGTTTGAACAAAAGGGTTACCACTTGTCTGTTTGCTATGTTGTGTATTCAAACAACACGGCATTAAACCAATACAGCATGAAACCATTTGAAATCATGAATGCAGCAGCCTGTGTACCTTTAAATGTGAGTGTGTGTGTGTGTGTGTGTGTGTGTGTGTGTGTGTGTGTGTGTGTGTGTGTGTGTGTGTGTGTAGTTTATCCCACATCATTATTATGTCACTGAGACCTTGTGATATAATGCATTGCTGAATCCTAATAGTTATATTGTCACGCTACTGATATATAGGCCTAATAGTTTTTAGCCCTCCCTTCTTATATTTAAATGGTGCATACAAATGGATTATCAAGTTCACTGTGGACATTATTTTGTCTGCCCTTTTTATGTGATTTACAGAGAGCAGATGATAAAGCGCTGTGAACATGATGTTTCAGATGCAATTTCCTCCTTTGGCTTTTTTGACTACCCATTCTCAGACCACTGTAAATGGCTTTACTTTGATGGCTCTGCCAGCCAATGTCACACACTTCAAAAGAGACCTTTGCATAGTGTAGTCATGAAATCCTTTTGTCTTTTTCAAGGGGCCTCCGCAGAACACACTGGGCCACTTACCTCACTGAACCCTCAGAGATGCTTTCATCAAAATAACATGAGATTTACTATACTGGCTGAATCATTAATAAAACACAATACATGTGGATATATCTCATGGTGAACCCATGTCAGTAAACAAAAACATTTTACACATAATGAATGTGCTATAACACTCAAGATTCAAGATTAAACTCTGAGCTTTTATCTACCTTATTTAATGTGAATGTTCATGTGCTTTCACCAGAGGGTAACATTCTCTTCTGATTGTGCACAGTTGTTCTTTCTCGATGGATAGGAAAAGTATATACATAATTCTAGTCAACATTATTGGCACCAAATGTGTTTCAAATATAGCATGTATAATATTTTCAGAAATAATTTGGAAATGTATTTATTTATTATGTCTAAAATTATACAACAGAAAAAGATGAAAACATGACCTGGACAGTACTAAATAGATTTTTCCCTAACACTTAGTTGCACAACCCTTGGCAAGGATAATAGCCTTCAAGTGTTACTTGTAGCCATCTGTAAGCTTCTTGCACCTTTCTATGGGTATATTCTTCCACTCCTCAACTGCAGTTTGTTTAACTCTTAAAGGTTTGCAGGATTCCTTTTACCAGTAGCAGATTTCTTTCCAAAGGTTTTCAATTTAATTGAGATCAGGACTCATTGCTGGTCAGTTTAACACAGTCCATTTTCTCCCTTTTAGCCATTCTTTTGTGATTTTGGATGTGTTTAGGGGGCATTGTCCTTCTGGAAGACAATGGGTAGCACATTTCGCACCCTGATAATCCTCTCATTTCATGACTCTTCACTGGTCTGTACTGTCATAGAGTCCTATTTTGGTTTCATCAGTTTTTATGTTTCTTTCAATAGCAGGGCCTTGGTATTCGTCCATTCGTCCAACTAAGCCCTTCTTGGGTTAGTGTGCGGCTTGTGGTATGAGTTGAAACTATCACTCCCCATCTCTCCAGATCAGCTTTAAGCTCTTTGGATGTTATACATGGTCATTTTTCAATAGTTTGCACCAGCTTTCACAAGACTGCCATGTACTGGATGGTCCTTGACATTTTCATGAGCCATAAATTTCTTAATAACATTGCAAACTGTGGAAACAGGGGTGCCAGGGTTTGGTGGTGATAATTTTTCTGAGCACTTCAGACACCTCTTTTGTCTTTACCATTGTCAAAAAGGAACAGGGGGTGAGCGTGCCCTTTTTAAATAGTATGCTCATCATTAAATAGTATACTCATCACTCAACACTCGTTCATTTAAGTCATGTGAACACTGCAATTCATTGACTGTGAGTATAATTTCACAGCCAGTTAGAGTCTAGTTTCTCTAATCCAACTAATTTGAATTGCTCAACAGGTGCCAATAATTGTGATGGTAATTTTCCAATTTTTATACTTTTACCACACATTTCCTTTATTAATTGTTATTGTCTGAAATGAGTGCATATAGACCAAATCAGTTTCACTGCTCACTTTTTTTATTGGTCATAAATTCCTTTAATAATGAGGTATAGCTATATATTGGATGCATATACAGTTCAGAAAGTATTTATACCCTTTCAGTTTTTTCCCATTTGGCTACATTACTATGTGGAGGTATGATCAAGCACCAAATATGATTGGAGGGAGGAGTCGCAGGGAACGAGTGGATATCGTCTACACCTATGTGATTTTGCGAGACTATTTATGCATCTTTCATCTCTCAATAGGGGTAGAACAATAGAGAGTCGATGCAGACAGAGTTGACCTTCATCGTCACGTTGACTATGAACTATGACAGCAAAAATGTTGTGTGCCTTTTGCACCACACACTTAGGGCAATACTCAGGCCTGCCTCTTTAACTTTGATTCTTTAACACTTTATTATAAAATGCAATTTTCCAGCCAACTGTGTTCTCTTCAAGTGTCCACTAGAGACCTCTAGTGGTGAAAAAATATGTGTGCGTGTGAAACTCTTTTATCCCTCCTTGTGTAACATCTGGACAGTAAAGGCCAAAAAGAAATAGGTTGATGTGAGCCATGTCAAAATAAAGGTGTATAAAATTTTTATACGATCCAAGACATAAACCTTAAGTAATATACATTCACCCACCACTTTATTAGGAACACCTGTACACCTACACACTCATACAATTATCTAATCAGCCACTCATGTGGCAGCAGTTCAGTGCATGAAATCATGCAGATACAAGCCAGCAGCTTCAGGTAGTGTAAACATCAACCATCAGAATGGGGAAAAAATGTGATCTCCATGGTATGATTGGTTCCAGACGGGCTGGTTTGAGTATTTCTATAACTGAAAGAGACTGGTCCAGCTGACAGAAAGGCTACAGTAACTCGGATAACCACTCTGTACAATTGTGGTGAGCAGAAAAGCACAACACCTCAATCATTGTGGTGGATGGGCTACAATAGCAAAAGACCACATTGGGTTCCACTTCTGTCAGCCAAGAACAGAAAGCTGAGACTGCAGTGGGCACAGACTCACCCAAACTGGACAGTTGAAGACTGGAAAAACGTAGCCTGGTCGAATGAATCTCGATTTCCAATGAGGCACACAGATGGTAGGGTCAGAATTTGGCGCCAACAGCATGAATCCATGGACCCAACCTGCCTTATGTCAGCAGTCCAGGCTGATGGAGGAGGTGTAATAGTGTGGGGAATGTTTTCTTGGCACACTTTGGGCCTATCGATCATTGCTTGAATGCCACAGTCTATTTGAGGACTGTTGCTGACCATGTGCATCCCTTCATGGCCACAATTTACCAATCTTCTAATGTCTACTTCCAGCATGATAATGCACCATGCCACAAAGCAAAAGTAACAACCAAAGGTTACAGGAATTTAGGTTTTCAGCCTTTGTATTACACCTGAAATTGGAGTTTGGTGCATTCCATTTCTTTTAATCAGTGTTGGGGAGCTGCTTAGCAGTTCTCAAGCTTGTCAATGCTGCAATCTTGTACAAAATAAAATTTACATTCTTTGTACAAGGTAGTAGTGTAACACAGTACCACTATCTGTATCTGTTTAGTGCTCAAAATATTCATATCTGTTTTTGTATTTGTGGTCTATACCAGTTTTCTTCTTCTTCTCTTTTTTTAAATGTTAACCGTACCACTATGCATTGGAAAAACTGGAAAACACTTTTTCTTTCACAAATTTTAACAACAAATAGTAATGTGCCAAACATAACTTTATTCAATTGCTGAAACAGACACCCTGTGGAAATTCCTGCCAAACTTTCTATGAACTGTCTAATGTGATTGAGCAAGCAAGTTAACTGTTTCAAAGCATCTTTCCCGAATTAAGAAACTGTTATTTAGGGTTACAGTTGACAACAATATCTAACTAATAATATATAATATTTTATAAGTTTTACTTCAGTTTTTGGATTTGTTAAATTCCAGAAAGACCCATCTCTGGACATGCTACCAGAATCCATTATAAATCTGTGATATATATATATATATATATATATATATATATATATATATATATATATATATATATATATATATATATATATATATATATATATATAGAGAGAGAGAAACAAAATGTGATTATTTTACATGTGATGTAAAATATTTTTACATGATTGAAAAAATATTGAAAAAAAGGTGATTCTTTTCTATACCCACTGTATGTATGTATGTATATATATATATATATATATATATATATATATATATATATATATATATATATATATATATATATATCTTTTTTTTCAGATCCTCAGAGAGTTCTTTGCCATGAGGTGCCATGTTGAACTTCCAGTGACCAGTATGAGAGAGTGTGAGAGCGATAACACCAAACTTAACACACCTGCTCCCCATTCACACCTGAGACCTTGTAACACTAACGAGTCACATGACACCGGGGAGGGAAAATGGCTAATTGGGCCCAATTTGGACATTTTCACTTAGGGGTGTAGTCACTTTTGTTGCCAGTGGTTTAGACATTAATGGCTGTGTGTTGAGTTATTTTGAGGGGACAGCAGATTTACACTGTTATATATATATATATATATAATGTCTGTGTGTCTGCACAGTCCAGATGTGGTCCAATGTCTTTATACTCAAGCTGTGTCTGTGTTTGCTTTAAGGTGAAATGAATACATTCAAGATAAGAAATGACTAAGTGATAATCCATTAAAGTGAAGGTTTAAAACTAGGGCCATATTTTAGATATCCATTGTACTGATGCTGCTACTTACTAACAGAGTGACACAGTATTAAAACTAGTGTTTTGTCTGATGGTTTCTAAATCTGTAACAGGCTTGTTGTTTCTTTGTTTCTTTTTGCGATACAATGAGGGTGTACTATTTCTGCCACAGTGTGGCATATGAGAGCCAGTCTAGGTTTCTGTGGCATTGCGCTTGGTCTTTCATCAGCAAGTCTGTATGGATGACTGGTGCTGGATCAAGATGTTCAATTTCCTTTGTCTCAACTTTCCTTTGCCCTAGTTCATTTCTGCAATATATATATATATATATATATATATATATATATATATATATATATATATATATATATATATATATATATATATATATATATATATATATATATGAGAGAGAAAGACATAACGAAAGATGTCTAAAAATGACACAAATATTATAAGACAGATAGGAATGAATATGAGAGGGTTCTTTGTTACAATATTGGCTTAAATTAATATCAGATGCCTAAACTCACTTACCAGTACCCATGTGCATATGTAATATGGTGAGCATACCAATGCATTCTTCTCTGTTTCTCTCCCTCATGTTCTCTCTCTCCATATTGGGAAGGATGCTGTGAGAAAGGGGAGGAGGGAGCTAAAATTGGTACCCCTAAGCAGGAAAGCCCATATATGGAATTTAACAGCGCTGTTGTGTGACGTATGCATAGCAGGTACATTGTACACTGCCAGGGAAGGAAGAGAGGGGAGGGATTTTGAGCACCATTCAGTGCACGTGTGCGTCAAAGTGGGAAGTGGCTCTCTATGTGCGAGAGCCTCTGTGTCAAGCATGTGCGTCACATTGAGTCAGATAGTGTCTCATCATGAGTGTGCGTCAGTGCTGTTGCTGAGCAGTCCATGCTCCAGGGTAAGAAAGAGAAAGAGTGTACAGAAAGGAGGGGATGCTATGGAATTGTAGAGAGAATGGGAGTGATGGACAGATGATATTGAGCAAGCAGAGAGAAGAGGCAAAGAATGAAAAGCTCAAACAAGCAAAGACTGAAGTCAGTGATACACAAGATAAGGGCAGGTTTAAGTGCACTTTAATATAAATGCATTTGATTTTGACAGCCAAATATACTTATCAGCGACACAAAAAGAACACTGATCCACAATGTCCATTCTTCATATATAGCATATGTCAAGTATCTTTTCATCATATACAATACAAAGGTCTCTGATATGTACAGATCTGTTGTTTGTACAAATTTACAAATGTATACATCCTATTACCATACTGAAACCTCAGCACATGCCCATCTAGAGGCATGTACACCAAACATTCATTCTGTACAACAGCACACACACAGTATAATACTTTTTTTTAACTTAGCATGTAAATAGGTAGAACGTAGGAATCAATCCTTTACTTGATCGTAGACAACTCTACGTTAGCATGTCGACACCATGGGAATTGAACCATTCTCAACCCATGTCGACTAGTAACTGAATAGAAATAGTACTCCCACCCCTATTGTCCACTCAATTTTTAAAACAAAAGTTCACATTGTTTTTGTTTTTTTTAACACCTCTCAAAAAAGAAGAATTGGTCATTCACACGGTCATGTTCACCACTCTACACCGCACACAGTAAAGTTACGATGTTACTGTGGTATTCACTGTATAAATATGCTGCCTGGCTGGGTTCAGCAAGCCTTGGTTGTGCGAAGCATACAAGAGCAACAACAGATTGCAAGCATTACAAATATTGATGCTGCAAAAGTCCAGTGCATTTGCATCTAGCCTTGCCCATGAAAATGGCTGACCAAGGAGCCATTTAACACTAGCCAAAGTATCAGTCCAGTGGAGTGCAGTCATCTTCTGTTCTTCTCAATGTCAGCTGGTGGATTCTTCTCCAGAGGGTGTCCACTGGACTGGTTAAAGAGTGCTGGAAACTTGACCTCTCTTGCACACTGGCTTGTATATGTTCACAGATTAAAGAAACATTTGTACACTACACAGATTTGTAAAAAGAACATAGCAGCCACAGACCCAAAGCTCAGTGTTGCTTGGATTTCTTATTTAGTAGTGCAGTTGGCATGGGTGTTTTCAAATGAGAGCTGACTAACTAAGCTGAAGAAAGCCTGATAAAATCTAAATATTGAAGATTTCTATAGAAATTGCTAGTTATGGTACTAAATGGCTAGGTACATTTTCTATACATTGGGCTTTGTGTGTGTGACACTGCTATTATAAGTGTTGAGCTTTAAACTGGTTGTTTTTTTATCTGAGATATGAAGGTAAGATTTTATGTCCACATCATCAGAACTTCAGAGTATTTTCACTACGAGTGAATACAAATGCAAGTCTGTACGTTGAGCTGCGCTTGCAAAGTAAGAGATCTTAGTCTCTGATAAAAGCTCATGTTACAGTAAAGCAGAGACAAAAACTGACCTCCAAGTGCTTTCACAACTTGGTCAACACAGCTAGTGTATTGCATCATTGTTGACATGGTGCACCATCCTGACATATAAATTCATGGAGAAATACATGAACAAAATATGACTGACTCTTTTCTTTTCTCATATGAGCAATATGAGGAAGTCTTTTTATCCTTATATACATTATGTATATAATTATACAGTTAAATAATCTTCACTTTTTAGTAAAAGTAGCTCCATGAAATATGACAATATGCCATACTTAATGAAGTAAGTCACAGACTTATTTTAGAACGGAGGATCACTTCCACTCCCATCTGAAAGACAATGAGAAAGGAGAATAAAAATAGAAGGTTATTAAATACTTCAATGTTCAGTCTCATTCTATTAGTTAAGTTTAGGTTTGCAGAAAATTGTTAACAGAAAATGAACTGTTCTTACCTTTGTGGAAGCACTGTTGTGGCAGGTGACTTTGGAGTTGATACAACTCAGGTTGTTGCCCCAGGCCAGGGGTGATCGAGGCACCTGCCCCAAACATGGGTTCCAAGGCGGCCAGCTCCTCGAGGAGGGACTGGGCGCAGGGCAGACCAGGCGATGCGGGGCTGACGGGTGAGTCGACAGGCACCGGAGTGACAGGCGAGGCTGTCAGCTGTAGCGGTGGAGATGCCGGGATACTGGTTGACAGTGGTGATGACACAACCTCTGTCTCCATGGCAACTTCACCTGCCGCCTTCCCATCCACTATGTCACCCTTGTTGACTGGCGACAGTGTGGCCCCGCACCCGGTCGCGTGGTTAGAGTGCGCCGATTGGACGCTACAGAAGTGGCCGGCACTCATAGTAGAGACCCTGTCAAAGTGCAGGGGTGGACGCCAGCACTCAGGAGTTGGTGGGGAAGAGGGAGGACTGGAGGGAGAGGAAGGGGTGGAAGAGCGTGATGGTGAGGAGAGATCTTGGAAGATGGTCTCTAACACACTCTCTTCAAACAGAGAGTCATCGTCTGGGAAGATGGGCAGGTCCAGACCTCTCCAGGATTTGACAGGGTAGAATTCACCTAGAAGTGAGATGGTCTCTGGTCCTTCTGAGTCAAGTGAGGGAGATGAAAGTTGAGGAGAGATAGGAGAGGGTAACAACTTAGAGAGGAGAGGATCCAGGTAGAAGCCCTCAGCTAGTGTGCTTATGTGATGGGCTAAAAGGGAGATCTCAGTTCTTTCTTTTTCTCTCTCCTGCTCAAGTGAGAAGAAAGACAGGCTTGATTGTTTTCCAGGTGAAGTTTCAGGTGTGAGCAGGCCTTCAGGTGGGTAGGGGAGTGGCCCATATGGTACATCAACATACAGTGGACCACGAACTTCAGGCAGGCTCATAACAGTGCAATCCCCATCACCAGGACTGTCTGGGGTTGGAGGAAGCTTCTCATAGAGTGAGCCACTGCAAGGCTCTGAAGGGAAGAGAATTTCTGTAGACAAACCTGGCAGGGTGAGTGGCACCAGGGTGGAAAGTGTGGTGGTTGGAGGAGAAGGGCTGCCCTGAGGGTTTGAGGGAGCAGATGGAGAAAGAGTGGGAGCTGCTGTAGTTGTGACTGTTGCAGTTGATGGAAGAGGTGGAGGTGTGGTGGCACCAGTGGGATCAAAACTGAAGAGGGGTTCCCCAAAGGGAAAGCTGCTGCTCCCTAGCTGAGGTGTATATGGAGGGGTACACACAAACTCCTTAGTCTGCTGGGCCTGGGAGGTAGGCACAGGGGGTAAAGGAAGAGGCAGTGCAGGTAGTGGAGGATCTACCTGAAAAGCAGGGGGCAGGAGAATGTTCTGAGTGAGGAAGTCCAAATCTGACACAGTGGCGACTGTGTCAGGGGATGAAGCAGCTGAAGGCCTGTCCATTGATTCACTGGGTGGCTGCTGGAACAAGGTCTCTTCCTCCAGAGAGGAAAGACTAGAGCGTGGACCACTTTCCAGTGGCATCGCTTCAATAGAAGAGCTTGCACCTTGTTCCTCTGCAGAGCCTGTGCTGCATACTGCCATGCTGAAGTCAAATGACTGACCTGAGAGACCACTGCTCCCAGGGGTGAACACTTGGTCAGGACTGGAGAGTGTATCAGGACTCTGCAAGCTGAGGGTGTCTTGTTGGGAGGTGCTGGTGCTCAGCACCACAGAGAGCTGGGTCTCTTCAGAGCTCAGTTGTTGCCTCACTGCCCAGGCTTCTGTCTCACTAGGGTATGGAAAATAAAGTAGCATGTTAATGATATTCACACTCATTTGAATTTGAGTAGACCTTGTCATTTTATGTACTCATAAGTGTATCTGGCTTGGGCTTTACCTTATGACATAATTGTTGCTGCTGATAGGGTTCTCTCCAGTCTCCAGCTGCAGGACCATGTAAAGCCAAACCCATGAATGATCCCCAGCCTCCACACGAACTACCATTTCAGCTCTGCCTTCTCCTCCTTCTCTCACTGTGTAGAAAGAGAAGAGGAAATGGATGAGTCAAGACATTCCACCCAGCATGAGATTTTGAGTCATGCATCTTCTCTGTGGGTGTTTGGAAGTACTTCTCTACTATGCTAATGTACTGTGGATAGTTTCTTGTAGTGTAAAGTCAGTGATAGCTGGTGGTATGGTGAACATAGCTTATCCTATCCTGAACATGAGATTACTCAATCTGACACTCACGAAGGCTGCGATGCTGAGCTGAAGCATGTGAAAGGTCCTGTGGATGCAGTAGGCTGTACCAGGAATGAGAGCGAAGAGTCTCCACATCCATACCCAGATAAACACTGACACTGAGGGGAAAAAGACACTACTAGTGAGAAGGCATAATATATCTAGTATATTTTATTATATTATAACATTAGTGCTGAGATTAGATAATTGCCCATTAAGAGGGAACCTGATCTCACCTATCCTGTGCATCTTGCAGTCTCATGTCACGACTGTGTTGTGAGTGAAAGCACACTAGGAGGAAACTGCTCTCCAATGATGGGGTCAAAGGTTGTTCAGTGGAGGTGCTCGGTCGGGGTGGGTGGGGTTCCAGAGGTGCACAAAAGCACACCCACACTGGATTGGAAGTCCAGTAGGATCCTTGGGGGGAAGGGCCAGGTACTGGTGGAAAGCAGCGAGCTCGAATTAAAACAAGCTTGTTGCCAGCACTCTGTCTTCTCACTGACTTGGAGGTGTTGAAACGGCAGCGGAACAATCGATCTAAATGATAAAGGAGGGAAAGAATTAACATTAGCTTTCTCTGTCTAAATGCCTGCATGATGAATGACTGAATCACACTTAGACATGGAGGAATGGGCCAACATTTACACCTTACCAATATCAGGGGAAGTTGGAGGCACCAGGTTAGTCCTCATAATAGCATGGTCTGTAGGGTCTATTATGTCATACACACTGTCCCCTTGGGCAACCAAATCTACCTGAAAATTAATTAAGAATGTTCCATAAGGAAAATGGTCCTCACACTCCACCTCATACTTTCACTGATAAATTGTATAATAGAAAATTATGGGTATTGGGTAATATTGTAATAATTTTTTAGAAATGTCTACATTCAGACTCACCATTGAGTGTCCAAGGTGCTCAGAGACACTGTCCGTCAGGTAAAGTAGCTTTCCTTCTGCAGTCAGTAACAGAAGAAAACCTGGCATTGATTGCACCAGCTCAGAAAGCTCGTAAAATGAGAGGAATCCTGCACTTTCCTCAGCACTGCCAGCTGCAGCTGCCTCTGAAAGAAATGGTGTACCGTGAATCAGTGAATCATTCACATATTCTCCAGACAGAAGCGCAACCCTGTTTTAGTACCACGGACAGCAACTATGAGTTAGCACCACGGATAGCGGCTCGCATCCTCTAGAACTCTGTAAGACATGCTTCTCTTAGCAGATCTACATTTTTCATTTTTATTAATTTATTCTTTTTTTTTTTTTTTTTTTTTTTTTACAAATAGTGTAACTCCGATATATTTGATTGTATACTCCAGTTCACCAATGAAAAATCTGTTCAACAAGACCCACTTGTTGCCATAACTCACATAGTGCGCATAGGCAAAAAATACCACAGCTTAAAATCGGCCTCTATTCGAATGCTTTACAGACGCAGTGACAATAGGTCACTTTTAAGAATACCAAAATGATGTACGGTATATACAAAATAAAACAGTATTTACCTTGGCAGAAGAAGACAGATTTTCTCGTGTATATGCACGCAAGGGACATGATGTGTAGATAGGAGAGGCGTGCCTTGTCCGCATCGGAGATAGGCAACAAGTCCCTCAGGTTCCTTATCTCTGTGTTTATCTGGTCTCTCCGAGCTTTCGAGGCTCCTTTAGTGGAACGGTACATCTTGGTCGATGTTCGAGGGGAAGCTAAACTGTTATTTGGCGATGTATTTTTGACTGTAGCGTGACTGAAGGAAAGCCCCGGCTGTCTTTCCTTGAATGCGGTCAGAGTCGAACTCTGTCACGGTATGCTCACATGTCCGGCTTTTCCTCTTCGGTTCCGCCAAAGCGCCTGCGGACCGGAGGCTGGCTGGATACTTCCTCCGGTTCGGAGTGTTGGTCGGTTCGGCTGCTGAAAAAGCCGTCTCTCGCCCAGATATCGGGAGCCCGTAAATCTGGTGGAGTTACTATGATTGCCGGTTACTTATATAGGCTGGTGTAGGGGGGCTCCCAACGCGCCAACACCGACGTAAGAAGGAGAGAGGGGAAGGGGGGTTGCTTTAGGTGATTTGATGTGCCTCATATCAATGCTCACAAGGCTGAAACGCTCTTCTCTCACCCCTCCCAACTCTTCCACTCTTGACTCTGACTCCGCTCCCACGTCAGCATCCCCTCTCCCTGTTGATGACGTAGGCTTGAAATCGGGAGCCCCGGCGACGCAAAAAGCCCGATTTGGACAAAACCGAGCGGTGGGCGGAGTCAGAGTGTAAAACGTAGACGGAGTCACCGGGCTCCTGTGTGCAGGGAGGAGGGAGGAGATGCGGGGGGTGGGGGGGGGGGGGGGCTTTTCTAACTGAACTGCAACGAATAATTTCTCATGCCGTTACTCTAACTAACTATAAAGTTCAGCTATGATGTCGAACATTAGTCTTATCTTATGCCATTTGTCATCGTTGCATGTTCATATAGCCTAGATATTCGAAGATATGAGGCTCCTGAGTGCATAGCGTTACGTGTTGTTTGTTGCATCCCGTGGTATATTTACTTCAGCAAATCCATTTTTGATGTGGAGGAAAGTGGGAAAGCGGAGGAATTGCTAATTTATCATTTTTGCGAATTCAACTGTCCTTGATGAATCATGTGACGTTGACTGAGAATGTGTGTATTATATAAATTCTTGCTTTCTACCCTTATGTGGCAAAACTGAGTGTGGCACTGACAAAAATGCAGTTGCATTGAGCACTGTCTGATTAGACTGTGCACGCAAAGCGTAGCTCAGATAGATCAGTCCAAATATGACAACGCGAATGGCTAATAGTCCATGCGCAAAACATGATTCACCTAACACCTTGAGTATTCAAAGAGCAACTTAATTAAGATGATGTTAGCTGTGGCATTGCCACGTCACATACTACCCGACTTATAGAGCTCCCAACAAACATTAAACGGTTATCATTTTATTCATCAGTAGCTCATTTCTGACCATGCACAGACTCTACAGATGTGTCCTTTCAGTGTGATGTCTTATCTCTACCCTTCATAATTGTCGCTGCCCAGAATACCTGATTAGCCACTATGTGAGTCACCATCTGTAAAGGGCGAAAACAATGATCCTGGCATTCGATTTGAATAGATCTCACTTTGAGCAACAGGCACCTTTTTTTAGGAATCTATATTTGGCAACTCTAAGTGACTCAGTTGTCTTTTCCGCAGTGAAGCTGCTTTCAGGGCCACCTCGCGTATAGCCCAAGAGAGCAGTACGTGGCAAGACTGCAGATGATCACTCTAGTTCATTATTCATCTCTTTGACACTCATTCAAAAGGGTTATTGCCTCGCGGGTCTGATGGATGGATGGATGGATGGATGGATAGATAGATAGATAGATAGATAGATAGATAGATAGATAGATAGATAGATAGATAGATAGATGCATGCACAGCTGCAAACTACAGCGCTGTTTCAGACGTGTTGTATCAGGAGTGTGAAGCGCTAGACTACGCGTCGCTCTACCTAAAAATAACCATACAGCGGTGACTGACACACTTCACTCGACTCAATGCAAATGGGCTTTTGTTATTCTTAGACACAATACGAAAAATAAAAATTAAACGTGGCAATCGTGTGAAGTCTAGGTCGAATAGCCAATACTGTAGAAAGAACAGTGCGTGGTGCTGATTAGAGGAGCTTAATAATGCATCACTAATTAGCTTAATCAGCGGCATATAACAATAACAACCACCATTTTAATCACATATTGAATTTTTAGCAAAGGTTTAATATTGAGGAGTTTTATTTGCTACACATAAACAATAATATTAAAAAAGTGATCATACACCAATCAGCCATAACATTCAAACCACCTGCCTAATAATGTGTAGGTCCCCCATGTGCTACCAAAACAGCTCTGTAGCATCAAAGCATGGACTCCACAAGCTCTCTGAAGGTGTGCTGTGGTATCGGGTACTAAGATGTTAGCAGCAGATCCTTTAAGTTCTGAGGTGGGGACTCCATAGATCGGACTTGTTTGTCCATCACATCCCACAGGTGCTCGATCAGATTGAGATCTGCGGAATTTGGAGGCCAAGTCAACACCTCTTTCTCATTTACGGCATTTGGCAGACGCTCTTATCCAGAGCAACTTACATTTATACAGCTGAGCACTAAGGGTCTTGCTCAAGGGCCCAACAGTGGCAGTTTGGTCATGCTGGGGTTTGAACTCATGATCTTCTGAGCAGTAGACCAACACCTTAACCACTGAGCTACCACTGCTCACTCATGTTCCTCAAACCGTTCCTGAACAGTTTTTGCAGTGTGGCAGGGCACATTATCCTGCTGAAAGAGATAACTGCCATTAGGGAATACCATTGCCATGAAGGGGTGTACTTGGTCTGTAACAATGTTTAGGTAGGTGGTACGTGTCAAAGTAACATCCAACATGAATGCCAGGACCCAAGGTTTCCAAGCAGAACATTGCCCAGAGCATCACACTGCCTATGCCAGCTTGCCTTCTTCCCATAGTGCATCCTGGTGCCATCTGTTCCCCAGGGAAGCGACGCACCTGCACCTGGTCATCCACATGATATAAAAGAAAACGTGACTCATCAGACCAGGCCACCTTCTTCCATTGCTCCATGGTCCAGTTCTGATTCTCATGTGCCCATTGTAGACACTTTCAGCAGTGGACAGGGGTCAGCATGGGCACTCTGACCAGTCTGCGGCTACGCAGCCCCATACTCAGCAAGCTGCGATGCATTGTGTCTTCTGACACCTTTCTATTATTAACCTTTTCAGCAATTTGTGCTATAGTACTCTTCTGTCGGATCGGACCAAATGGGCTAGCCGTCACTCCCCACGCATCAGTGAGCCTTGGGCACCCATGACCATCACTGGTTCACCGGTTGTCCTTCCTTGGACCACTTTTGGTAGGTACTAACCACTGCATACTGGGAACACCTCACAAGACGTGTAATTTTGGAGATCCTCTGACTCAGTTGTCTAGCAATCACAATTTGGCCCTTGTCAAAGTCACTCAGATCCATACGTTTGCCCATTTTTCCTGCTTCCAACACATAAACTTCGAGAACTGATTATTCACTTGCTGCCTAATATATCCCACCCCTTGACAAGTGCCATTGTAACGAGATAATCAATGTTATTCACTTCAAAAACTGAGTGGTTTTAATGTTATGGCTGATTGGTGTAGACAGTTAACAAATAGTTTGACATATCTTATTATACTCCACTATGGGGTATTCCACATCGTGCATTCATTCCACAAACTGACATTAAGAGGGTATACTATAAAGTTTTTCATAGAGAATAATTTTTATTTATGTAGTTTAGCTTGACAGACAGACAGATAGCTGTGTTACATATGGCATTTTTTTAGGTTTAAACAACTTTCTAAACACTGTAGCAGATGTATAAGTAATGATGTCCATGAATATTCTCACCATGCCTGAATAAAATCTTCATTTAGTTTTAATGTGCTAAGATATACAGTATAATCTATGCTATAGGCAACTGTAAACCTAAAAGGCAAAATTGTTGTTTATTTTGGACACACAAATGTAAATAGTCTACAGTCAAGCTTGCAGCAGTGTATGAGCACCAGTTTGGTTATGATTCTTGTGATAATGGCTATCATTGTCATGCTAGTCCATGTGGGTCTTGTGGGAGGTCAGGAAATGGAGCACATCAGCAGAGTTGCAGGTGTGAGTGAATGGTGAAAGAGGGAGATGAATGTAAAAGACGCATGGAATAGATACACCAGGGAGTCCAGTGTAATATGACAAATCTGCTTTGTAACTGGAACATCCCTGTAGACAAGAAGTCCATAGAACATTTTGGATATTATTTTTTCTGGCCCAAGATTATGCCTAGTCATGGACTATGTTGCACTATTGGAAATTTTTATTTATTTATTTATTTTTTTAATTGAGAAAATCAATATTATGTGTAAAAATGGGGGAAATTAACAAATAAGCACAGCTATCTAAATATAATACTTCTTATATTATTACAATTCTAGTTATTTATGCCTGTTATGTATTTAATCTGCTTAACAAGTAGATGCTTTTGTCTACATTGTTCATGTTCTTCTGTGTCAAGACTTCCCTTGCAAAAAGCAAAGAAAATTCTGAAAGACCTTGATATTTCACAGATTTATTGTTATTCCACAAAAACTCACACTTTCATGCTTCTAAAAAAAGAGAGAAATAACAAAGCAACACAAAGAAAGGGCCAATAAGTTGTTATTAATGCCATTGCTTTATGGTCAAGGAATTCTGAAATGCGCAGGAGTTCACAAACAAATATTAATTGCAGAATTAGGAATCACAAGAATGGCACATGCTGCCCCACTCAGAAACTGAAAGCACATTAAAAGAGATAGCGCTGTAAAATGCTTGACTGGGTGGGGGGGGGGGGAATGTTAGCAACCTCTTCTGCAGTTGAAGGATGCTTGTCCTCCATCTCAAGCTTCTTTCTCCTGGCTGGTGTTTATTTTTACCAAGAGAATCAAGGTCTTCACTCTGCTTCTTGAAAGAAAAGAGCTAATCTGTCGCCTAGCAACACCTCCCACTCCCTCCAAAGCTGGAGTGAGAGAAGAGGACGGAAAAGAGGGTCTATAAAAGTGAGAGATAATGCATTGCAAAGGTAAAGTCATGGCCGTAGAACTGAATGGTAGCACTGAAGAATCAGAACCTTATGAATGGATGCATGGATGGATGGACAGATGGTCAGATTGATGAATTGATGAATCATGTGATGTTGCTGTAAAGTCTAGCTTTATACCAGCATACTTGTAGTTACCACAGGAGTGAGAATTGACTAATTTATATGTATATATGCATTTCTGACAGTATACTCGATAATTCTACAATTTCTATAATTCTGTCATTTTATAATTCATTATGTTTGTAAATTTATACTGCATTACCTAGATACATGTACTGCCAGGTCCACAGAAAAATATATCTAATTTAAGTGAGCAAATGCCCACACACACCCACACTCTGCCTCTCCTTCTCTTCCTCAACTACCAATGTTTCCCCCAGCCCATTGCCTTCTTCTTTTTTCCAATGTGCCATCTATTTTTAGAACCTGAGGCACAGAACAGTAGGAATAGCTGGACTTTTGATTCTGGTGTCATTATCTCACTCCTTCTTTCTCTAGCTCTCTCTCTTCTATCCCTAAGGCTTTAATTCTTTCCAACCAAACTCAGTGAAGGTGGTTATAAATTAGAAGTCTGGATTATTCTTAATGTTGAGTGGCCATTCATGACTCTACAAAGCCTTTTCATTGATAAATGTCAAGATAATGTTTAAGAATGTTGTAGTTTTGGTCACATATTTGGATGCTAATGCAATTTTACAAGTGAATAATATGAATAATTATTTTATAATAATCAAGCTTCAATATACAATGTCTTTTTTTTTCTTTTATACAACCTGCCTCCGAATTACATACCAGCACTCAGCCAGCACTCTCTCTTTTCTCTCTCTTCTCTCTTCTTCAGTAAGTTGGTGCTGATGCAAGGTTGCCATGGTGATGTGATGTAGATGTATGACATCACAACAGACCTGCTAGCAGAAGCTTTTTCCCTCCCTGTCTGTCACTTTCTCTTTTCTCCCATCTAATTTAATACTACATAGTTTCTGACTATAGCCAATTACAATTTGTGGCTTTATTCGTTACTCTTGCATTTTTGCTAATCTTAATTCAAGTAAAACTGAACCTTAATCAATTAAGTGTAGATGTGTCTATAGAGTCACTGTGTTTTTTAAGATGCCTTTATAGATGCTATAGATGTCCGTATGACCTTATGTTTTAAAAATATATCATATTACCAAGCCCTAAATGGGTTGATAAAGTGAGTGGGTTACGATATTGTCCTGTCGTTGTATATGTACATTGATTTTTTTTTTTTTTTTTTCACCTTTAAGATTGAGGTTGGTGGAATTCTGCCTAGCTATTAGAGTATAGGACAGACTATGGACAGCAAAAAAGATTTAACCAGAGAGTAAGAGAAGAAATAAACACTTTAGTGCCTGTTTTAGCTCCAGGCTGGTTTATGATTATTGCTTTTATCTTGCTCAATTTCCCCCAGACTCCCTCTCCTTGAAAACTAAAATACATTTCCCCCAGGTACCAGCAGCCTGGCTCCTTTCACAATAGTGACATTTGCAAATCAGATTTTTGTGTATAAAATTTCACTTGCTACAGATTTTAAGAAAACTGGTGCAAAATCCATTGTAAATGTTTTAGAAATACAGCAATATACCAGAAAAAAATGGGGGGGGGGACAGTGTCTAAGAAAGACCACCAGAAACTATTACTTAACTAACGATTCATCTTGCTCACTGACTCATCCAATGCAAAGAAATTCACCCCACCCAGTGAGTTTGCAATGTTAAACTGCAGACAGTGAAGTGCTACAGATAAAGAGTGAAAAGGGGGAGGGATGAGAGATATGGGGTAGGAAATTAAGGTATCACACCAAACAAATGAAAGCAAGAGACTACATTATCAGTTGGCCTGGTCTTGGTGGGTGTTTTCAGAGCTGGAGGATGCCAACAGAACGCTTAGCAGTACCGTGACAAAATTGTCGACTCAGAATTGAGCTTGGCAGCTAAGTGAATGCTTCTCTGACACCTTATGTTCAAACACAGATGCAGCCATGATGAAATTCCCCGACACATTACTCACTGATTCACCATCAGGACATTCTGTCATGTCCAAACAAAATGTGTGATTAAGTATTTGCAGGATACGTTTGAAATGGTTTAGTTGTCTTAAAGGAGAAGCTTGAACTAATACAAGCTAGTCAAGATGAGTTCGCATAATCTCACTTGCTCAGAGATCACTGGAACCAACTAGTTTCATTCTTGATTATAAACTATTTCTTATTTTGTGTATTCCAGTATGTAAGCACTGTATTCAGCCATAGCCCAACTATGTATGGTAGCCCTGTTTAAAAGCTTAAGCTCAACAATCATAAAGAAATTTTCCCTGGATACAGTTTTAACTTCACAACTCATAAAGCAGCAGCAGACAGTTATATAAGACATTTATATGCCTTGCTGTGTAGAAAAAGAAAGTAAGAATGGGGCTCAGTCTGTTGGCCTAGTGCACTACAAAGAAATGGTTTCTAATTTGTCAGTAGAGGACACTCTGCATTTATCCACCAATGCTTTATCTAATGATTCTATGGTACATTTCAGAATTGCATTAGCGCTATGAAAGTGTTCATTTTAATGATGTTAGAATCTATTACATGCTGCCTTGGTCTTACATTGTATAGTATTATGTCTCTGTTTATTGTTTCCTCTGTTTCGAATATTTTTGCTTCAACTGATAGCCTTTCTGCTTGCTTGTGCATTCCTCTATAGCACCATGGTGACCACACATAGAGAAAAGAAAATTAAGTAAGCTCATACAGTATATTTATCTACTGTAGTTGTGTGGATCAGGTTATAAAAGTCTCAACAGGAAAAAGAAATCATTGTAATATTAATCAATATTACAAGACTAAGGTAGGCTGGGCAGCATATATTTGCTAAGTAAGTGGCATGGAACGCTGTAAAGTTTCCCCATATCACAGTTTGCAGTCTATTAACATTTTTTTTTAAAAACAGAGCTCTTAAAGCATGTTTTGTGACTGTACTTTTTCCTTAAAATGTGAGAAAATTATCCACTCAGGCTTTTCATCTACCCAAAACATGGCTTTCTATTAGCTGTGCCATGTGAAGCATTAGCTTGTTTGTTTGATTCATCTGAATACAATCACTGGCAGACAAGGTAGATGACTCTTGTTGTCAATGTCATTGTAATTTAGATAGCACCATAATCAGGACACCCCTGCAATAGTCAGAGGTCAATGTAATTCCCTTCAGTAACTGGCTCAATTAAGGGTGACCAACAAGTCTCCCCCTGTTCTGCCCCCTTCAGGAGTGTCTTTTTCTGGCCTCTTGACTGCTCAGTGATAATGAAGATGCAGATCTAATTAGCTTCATTATTGGGGGCAAACACTGTGCCGTCCAACAGTCCATTTGAATAGGTGGTTTCTTCCTTGGTATTGAGTCATGGAATAATCAGGTATCTACACTCACCATCCATGTTTGAAGATTAGAGAAAAAAAATCACCTGGTCTTCAGCTGTCCAGTTTCGATGAGTTTGTGCCCATGATAGCCTCAGATTCTTGTTCTTGGATGACAGGTGTGGAACCTGATGTGGTCTTCTGCTGTTTTAGCCCATCCACCTCAAGATTTGATGTGTTGTGTGTTCTGAGATGCTTTTCTGCTCACCACATTATAGAGAGTGCTTATATGAGTTATTATACACTTCCTGTCAGCTCAAACCAGTCTGTTCATTCTGCTCTGATCTGTCTCATCAACAAAGTGTTTCAGCCTGCAGACCCTCTGCTGACAGGGTGTTTTTTATTTTTGCACCATTCTGTATAAACTCTAGAGACTGTTGTATGTGAAAATCCCAGGAGATCAGCAGTTTTTTAAATACTAAAACCAGACCATCTGGCACCAACAACCATGCCACGGTAAACGTCACAGAGATCGCACTTTTTTTTTTCATTCTGACCTGTATCTGTATGATTTTATGCATTGTGCTGCTGCTACATGATTGGCTGATTGGATAACTGCAGAAATGTGCAGGTGTACAGGAGTTCCTATAAAAGTGGATGGTGAGTGTATATTTGGAGTCTTTATTTGATCCTTCATTAGCTTTTTCTTTAAAGTCCCCATTAAGTGCCTTGAAATGCGCAGCATTATTCAATGTGTTGACGTCATTTTCACTGAAACAGGAAGTCAGGGCGGGACATATTGGTGGCTTCTCCCTCTTTTAAATAGCCAATAACATTTAGCTTACATTCCAGCCTGGGCTAAGTCATACTTGACAGTTAGTACCATGGACGCAAGCCCAAGCAATAAAGTGAATGATTTCAAGCCATTTCCTTCTTATCCAATGTACAGTTGGAAAACTGAATAAAACGTGCAAGTTCAAACAGCCAAAGACACATTTATGACCCATGCTTGCTGATATGATTTCTCTCACTTAACAACGGCAACTTCAGCAAGGTAATTTTTATAATGTTTGGGGTTGGACACTTCAGATTCTAGAGAGCATTTGATTGGAGAGAAAATCTGATTAGAATCTGAAGTGCAGAATGACATCATCAAAATTGTTGATCCGTATTGGTATCCGTATTCTAAATGCAAATTTTGACATTGATTTTTTATTTTTTTTTCATACTGACTTTAAATTAACCTGGGCATTACACATTTGATAGCGTAAATCTGGGGTCTATGAGGCAAAAATAGAAAAGTGTTTCCTGTTTGCTCATCTTATTGTGTTGGCTCCCTTTCCTCCAATATGGACAAATTTTCTTGAAATATATATGATCCTTATATCTCTGTTTTCATGTAATTAATGCTGCTGATGTTTTGGAGTGCTTGTTTAGCTGAATGAAGGGGGAAAATGTCAAGACCAAATAGAAAATGATACTGATACTATAACAGTGATTGACAGGGATGGTTATTGTAACTGAGACTGTTACTGAAGCTCTTCAGAGGTGTTACATTTTCTAAATTATAGTTGTTACTTAAGGCTGAAGGACGGACTGCTCTTTGGGCATTAAATTCAAGTAATTACAATAATTCCATATATATAACATTTTAATTTTTTTTATCAACCCTCCACACTTGTGGACAATGTGCGGTATAATGAGTGTTGAAACACTTCTTTCTGCACATTTGGAAGTCTTTTCCCAGTCTATACATCATCTTTGCACCACACAGGCCGGGATGTAAAACGTAGTTCCGCTTTCTGTTGTTGTTTGTGGGTAACGGTTGAGGTTCCAGCTGGGGTTGGCAGCTGCTTGTGGGTAGCTGAGTTGCTGAGTCTTTCGTTAAAGGCAGTGAGTAATCAGATAAGCTGTTTTTCCCCCTCTTACCTCTCACCATGTAGGAGGCTCACCATGTTCAGACAAACGCCTGCTGTACGTGAAAGATTGCCTCTCCCATAGCTAATATTGAATGACCATCCATCCATAGCAGCAGTTGATATCTGATGTCTAAATGTGTGCGTGTATATGGTATGTAACAGTTGCGAGTTGAACAGGCATGGTTATAATTTACTGCTTTTAAGTAAAAGATTGCATCATCACATGTTTGACTCCCTTCTTCTTAGCAAGGGCAAGCTTTACAGATGTCATTTGTACAATATACTGTGCCATCTGTTATGTCCCATTTGTTCGTAACTAGACAGGATATGTGCACATATACAGTAGACTCTGGGAGATACAGTATAAGGATACAGAGATATGATAATCATAAATAATTCTTACTTGGGTGATGATGTTCACCAATTATGAACGTCAACTATGTCCTGCTGTCACCCATCAATCCACACACAAACAGTTTTTTTATACCAAAGGGGAAATCATATCTGATATGTATTCTATCTCTCTCTGTCTCTCTTTCACACAAAATTCCATACACATGGAAGCATGCCTTTAAACTGAGTGTATACACAATTTGCTGCTTGCAACCTCCTCCGCATGCGGGGGCTCACTGGCACAGCTTCTCCTGCCCACCTCTCCATGTGCCCACAGGGCGGGTACAGCACGGCTCGCTCCTGCCGCTGTACTCACGGTTGGGTGTGTGGTTTGCCGGAGATCCGACAGGAAGCAGCACGACTATGTCCCGTGCTCACCACACATCCTCCCCACCCAGCCACCCACTTTATCAGCCTAATTTGTCATGATCTCCTTTATGAGGCACTGATCTGACTGACCTCATGGCACCACATGGAGTGAGTTTGTGTGTGTGTGTGTGTGTGTGTGTGTGTGTGCGTACAGTACTATATCTTGGTAGGATAGGAACATTTGGCTGGTCCCCAACTGCAACTTTTATTAAAAAATAAAAAATAAAAAAAAAAAACCTTCTAATTAAAAAAAAAAACAAACAGAAGGTTTCCTTTTGGTTACAAAGGTTAAGGTTAGGGTTAAGTGTAGCTTCGCCTAGCCGTGTGTGTGTGTGTGTGTATGTGTGTGTGTGTGTGTGTGTGTGCGTGTGTGTGTGTGTGTTTCATATGACTTTAAACATTGCCGAAGGAGTGTCTACCTATATTCTTTGACTGCTTCTTTGCCTGACCAGATGAACACAGGATGTGTGTGTAAATGTCTATCTGTCACAGGTTACTGACATTTATTGACACTATTACCTATAATCCAGTTGGTGCCTCGTTTACTATCTGGGATGAGACAGAGAACAATAGGTTCACTGGTCAATTAGGTTGCAAAATGAGCAGCAAGATTCTGTAACTTTAGGTTTGTTTCTATTCTGGGCCCAAGTGAAACTCCGTGTGCCACACTGCCCCTCTGTGGCAGACTAACGCCACATCTCTCTGCCATAATTATGTAAGGCTTTGCAGAGTATGAGTCATCAACATGGACGACTAAGGAGAAAGCCTATGTGTTTTTTATATATGAGAGGACACTGAGTGAGGGGTGCATGCCGGGGAGATAGTTTGTGCACTTGGAGATTTTCTGAACTGTTTTTTATTTATTTTGGTGATGGACAGGCTAACTTTGTTTGCTGCTATAATTGTTCCTGCCTGCAACTGTTGCTGTTCACACCAGTGTAAGCGTCTAAAGCTGCACCAATGTTTCGATTAGATTCCAGAGTTGCCAGTTTATTGATTTAATCCCATTAAGACAGAGAAATGACCCAGAACTCTTTATATATAATTTAGCTTCTTTGGTTAATCATTCCCATTATGTGACTTTTGAACATCCGATTCCAGAGGAGGCCTGATGCGCAGTCGGCAGTCCAGTTTATACCAAAGGTGTTCAGTGGGGATGAGGTCAGGGTTCTTGTGCAGGTCACACCAGCCTTGGCAAACCATGTCTTCATTGACCTCGCTTTGTGCACATGGGCATTGTCATGCTGGAACATGTCTGGACCTCTTAGTTCCAGGGAAGGGAAATTGTAATGCTACAGCACACAAAGACATCCTATACAATTGTGTGCTTCCAATTTTGTGGCCACAGTTTGGGGATGTACCATTTATGGGTGTGATGGTCAGGTGTGCACAAACTTTTGCCCATGTAGTCTAATTTATAGTGAATAGTGGGTTCAATTCAGCTTGTAAAAGTCAGTCTAATATGGCAGTCCTGTTCTGACTTATGAGCGTCTCTGTTTATCTTTATCTGTCTCTAATTCATCACAAGCAATGTATACACCCTCGGTCAAGATGCAACTATTGGACCCTTGTTAGTAAAATTTCATCACAATGTTTCCAAAGAAGCAAGACATTTCGGATGAAAGTACTTCAGCAATTGTTTCCGAGGCAGTATAGGAGGTGAAACCAGTAAATATTCAAAATGGTTGAGTAATGATGAGCTCTTTCCACTTACAACAACTAGTGATGCAAACAGAGATGTGATCAGTGTTGTGGCCATTAGTGTTGCTCAACCCTGCAAAGGAGAAATCCTTCATTCTGATGATACAAAGGTGCTTGACAAAACAATCAGCCGGGCTTGTCTTAGTTTCTCCAAGGTACATCATGTACATCTCTTACAGGAGAGACAGTAAACAACTCCTTTGGTAATGCATGAGGAGTAATGGGTGAACAAAATTAATCCTTTAGGGCCTGTGACTCTTATGTTCTCACAGTAGTGCTGGCCATGACCTTCTTAGGTAATTCAAAATAATCACATATTTCCTTACTTTTCTGGAGGAAGTCTTTGTTCCCACTGCAAATTACTGTGAGTCGGGAATGGAATTTCTGCAATGCTTGGGATGGGAAGAGCTGTACTGCAAGTAGGAAACAGAACCTGTAGGTTTATAATGAATCATAGTTTTCAAAGTGGAATCTTTTGAGTTCAGTTATATGTCTAAAAATGTTATGCATGACCCAGAGTGAACAATACTTCATGTGTATTCCAGGGCAGGGGCAGTCATGAAATAGATGGGAAGGAGAGGCAGACGTTTCACTGGAGAGAAAGTGAAAATGAAGTCGAATGGCTTAATTATGGTGGTTAGTGTGTGGAACTGTGGTCCATCATGGTAAAGAAAAAGTTATTGTACTCGATTTAAAATGGAAAGCTGGTTAAACTGTAGTATAATATGCATTTGATGTGAAAAAGACTACAATAATGCCATAAAAACTTATAGTAAGCCTTGTCAAGACATTCTATGGAGGTCAATAGTGGATGTTAAATGGTGGACATTAAATATGGCTATTCTGTGGATATATTTTGAAAGCTGGAAAATATGTCTTTTGTATGTGTTGTTGCTCAGTAGTTATCCAGCTAACATCAGTTAACATTCTAGCTCAACAATTTCTCAACTGGGTAACGATGCAAACTACACGACAAGGATAAATCAGATGACTCTCATTCATTAGCTTCCCAACAAATTACCGAACAAATAAATGCCGTACCTCTTCAGCAAGGACTAAGCTAAACCTCCACCAATCCTGAATCCTTTTTTCCTTCTTATTAATTGCTTCTTGCTCTTTGAGTCTCTGGTCCGTTTACTTCTTTCATACCTCAGTCAGGTCATGATGACATTTGACATATCTGAGCAGGACTGTCAGAATGACTCAGCACCTCAAACCCATCATATCACAGAGTATTTTTTCTCCCCTGACTAAATAATGATTTTTAACGAACTATGCACTGTAGCTCTATATTCACCAGAACCAAAACCTCAATTCATCATCTTTGAAAGAAAAATTGACTGCACTCACTGAGAGACACTGAAGACATCTTAACAAACTAGATAAGACTGGACACATCTGAATACTTCTACATGCATATGAAAGTAAAATGGTAATCTTGCTGCCATCCTCACCTGTGTAAAGTTTGAGTAGCATCCATGGAGCCTGTATGAGACACAAATTTTAAAAAGGTGAAATTAAACTTTTTTTTTTTTTCTTTTCACACATTCATGAATTAAGAGTCCAGTTTTTACCAGGTAAAACTTTCAGGAGTCTTGGTAAATATTAGATTTTATTTTTGTAATCCTTTTTTTAAAAATTCCTTTAATGATCAGAATACAGATAACTCCACTGATTTGCAACCACAGAAAAAATGGGTTCATCAAGGGCTTTTCTTTTCATGATAGGTAATGGTCCTTTAAATGAATGAACCAAAGATTTATATAACTTTAGATAACTTTACATCACTAGATTTAACCTTTTTCCTAGGAGTTTGCAATGAGTCTACTGTGATCTGGACTCATTAAGTCTCCTTAATTAACTCAGCTGCCCGTTGCCAAGCAGTAAATGTTCCTCCTAACCAAGTGGGATCCCTCCTTAGACTTAATGCTGTTATGGCTACATTGCAAGGTTCTCCACCCATATAGTTATTCACAGGGTTGGTAAAAAAAAATGATTCTCTTGACCATGTAGATCAATGTATTTAAATATAATTTACTTATGTTTGTTTGTAAAGAATTGGGAAACTAGCAGTGAAATCTTTCATCCCTCTCTGCTGAGGAACCAGGGATTTTGCTTATCGCAAAACAAAGGACTCTGACAACTAAACTAAACTATTCATTTGCTTGCTGTGACTTAAAAGGTTATGTCTGTACCAGTGTTACTGTTGAAGAGATTCCACAAAGTAAGAAAGATAAAAACACTCCACTAGCATGGAGTTAGTAAGTGAACGATGAAAACAAAAGAATGACGGTCAAATATACAGTACTGTGCAAAAGTTTTAGACACCCTATTTATTTTAGTACAAGCTTTGTTATAGATTTTTTTATTTTATGACTACATTATCAAGTCAGTACAAAAAACATTTTAGATTCGCAAACATTAGTTTTCTAGCACAAAATTAAATGTTACAGAAAAATGTTTGCATGTCATTAAAGAAAGCAGAATATTACGTAAGAGACACTTTTCAGACAAAAAACACAATGAAGGCTGCTGGGTTTTGCTGTAAAAATAAGAAGCGAGTGCGAAAGTCAAAGTCTCCAGAAGAACTGTGTCTGGTTCTGCAAGATGCTCAATAAAACTTACCAGCTCATTTCCTTATAAAACTGCACAAATTATACCGGAGACTACTATTTTTATTTATTTTATTTTTTTTGTCACACCAAATATTGACTTTGTTTCATTTACTATTGTTTACTGCTCTTTACGGTATTTTTTTTTTAAATGCAGAAACATTTAATTTCATTATTTTGAAGGCATCTTTGCTCTACAGCATTTCTTTGCATGTGCCTAAAACTTTTGCACAGTACTACAGACCATAATAGAAATCAATTCAACATAGGGGTCTATAGCCAGAATGATATGGTATTATCATATTTATTACAGTAATAAGTCCAGAACATAAAAGAACAACATTGACAGCATGTTATGACAACTACACAAATAATGTGAATATTACCGATCATTTTGGGGGTGAGCGGAAGAAGATATAGACATGTAGATGTAGGACTGAGTGGTTACTGATGAATAGTAATGGCACACAATGCACAGAAAGAAGTTTGCAGAGCTGCATATATTATTTTACACTAAAATTGCTACATATATCTGAGAAAAGAGGGGGAGGATGCATTGGCCAAACAGTGATGGCTGTGCCAAAAACTAATCAGTGAAATGAATTTGTGCTAAGAGGCAAAAATAGAAAGAAAACACATTGTCAAGTAAAGAAGCAATCTTGAAAATGAGCATGGATGACAAGAGAGGTATGAGAAAGGACAAACGTAAAGGCTATATGGATTGTACAGCAGATTTTGAAACTGTAGTGCAGCTCCTTTTTATTTGGTATTCATACACAATATATAAAACCATGTGTGGTATGGCTGTGTCTGCAATTATATTACCTGTCTGTAAGACCAGCATCACTTGTGAAGTAGTAGTTGTATAGTTTGTTTTGATTTCTTATGAGATAGCTTGGCATTGCTCTTCCAGCAAACTTGGGGAGATGTTTTGCTAATTATGCCAGTACTCAATCCCTCCTCATCCTCAATGGATATGTCGTCCGTACTTCACATCTCTGCCACTTTTTATTTGCAAGCCCTTCTCCCCCTCCCTGCTCTAAATGTAACTCTAATTTAGAAAGCATGAGGCCCCACATAGACCGATAAGCGAAGAGCTGAACTAGTCTGGTAGCTCATGAGGGGGTTGACGGAAACCATCTCCAAGTCCAGAACATATTCTTTGGGTCCAGTCACAGCACGGGCTAGCACCAGCATGGCACTGATATTGTTGATTTGCTAAGGGAGAAGACAAAACATTTGGCTTAGAAGTCTGCAGTATTGGGAAATTAGCCGAGTGTAACACGTGGTCCAGTGATCATAATGTACATGTGGAAGCTGCACAGGACATTAACACCACTACACATACCTAAAACAGATGAAACCATTCATGGACAAAGATAATGTAACTATATGGCACATGCTCTGCATTTTTCTCTGTGCATTTATGGCTGTAGAAATCTAAATAAAAAGGCTAAGCAATAGTACTGTGCAGTGTCCCCCTGCTCCTTAGGCTATTAAAAGCTATAAACAGAAAATCTGGCACCAAAATAGAACCGCATTGTCCTCAAACTTTGGCACTATAACATCAGTGCCCCCTCCCCCTCCTTCCCTGCCTCCCTCCCTTCCTCCCAGGGCCATGTTCTCAAATATTAACTGCTCACATTTTGGCTTCTGTAGTTTAAATCCCAGAAATAGACAGATTGCTAGATATAATCCAATTCAAAAGCCAAGATCGGGTAGGATAACGTTCAGAAAAGTAACCCCAGGAGCTTTTAAATCAATAAACGTCAATAAATTGCATCTCACCCTGATGTAGAAGTCTCCATTGTCATCTCCAGAGCGGATGCGGAAGGTGTTGTATGCTCCAGGGTAGACACTTGTGGCCTGGATCTGGAAGATGTCAGCTGGGACGGACCGTTCTGAGGTGATGCTCATATAACGGTGCACAATGGAGAAGGGCAAGTCTCCGCAACCAGGTTTAGAGACAGGACACACACAGCGACTAGAGAGACAGGGTTACAGTGTAATAACGGTTTAACAATATTTGACATAGCAGATGCATGATTGTTGTTGCAGAATGAAATGTGGAGCTGAAGGGATTCAGTGATAGCTACAACACAGCCTTTCTCACACCTTCATTTGTCCAGACGTAAACCAATTGATATTGTATTGTTCCTTTCATCTACTGGTTCAGTAGAGAAATTTAGGCCTTAAGAATGTCACATTACACCTGAGTATTTTCCACAGGTCAGACAAATTTATAATCCTGGATGCTCTCCATTAACCTTCAGATATTTCTTCAGAACATAAACCTTCTACGCCATTTATTACCAATGTCAGGTTTTGCAAGGAGGTAGAGGGAATTGAATTATGCTTTAAGGCAATCCAGAGCTATGGAAAAACTCACAGTGCAGTTTCAGAAACAAAAAAGTATGCCTGAAGTAAATACAACGGGCACAAACATCCTATTTTAATGATGGAGGAAATAAGTGAGTATATGGACCAGCTAGGCTAAAACCAGTTCACTCACTTGTTTGATACTTGAACGTAGGGCTCCTGACAACGGTTCGTGTCAAAGCACTGATGACCGCCATGAATGTTCACACACGTCTGGCTATCAGTGCACTGGTGCGCTCCTGTCTCACACTCATTTATATCTACATTAAGACACACATACAAATCAGAAGTGGAAGCAAATGACACGAATCTAACAGTCAAAATGAGAAAATAATGAAAGGCTGAATGAGGTCAGGGCATGAAGTAGATGAGGAGAGACAGAGGCTGACCTTGGCAGAGACGAGTCCCGAGGAGCTGGTAGCCTTCTGGGCAGACACATGAGAATTTGCCAGGCTCATTTACACACTGGTGCTGACAAAGGTAACTAGAGAAACTGCACTCATCTATGTCTGTGTAAAGAATAAAGAAGACATTAGGAGGTGGGCTAAAAAGGATCAAAATGAAATGTAGTCAGTAATATGCTGTTTACGTTACAAAGAAGATCTGTGTTTTTGCTTCATTGTGTATGTCTGTGCTTCTGTCACTCACCTTTGCAGGTGAATCCATCTGGGCCCAGCTCGTAACCCTGCTCACATCGGCAAAGGAAAGTCCCATACGTGTTATAACACCTCTGACTACAGGGGGCGCCCATGCTGCACTCATCCACGTCTGAAACCACAAATCATGACACAGCAGACACAAATTATAAGTACGCTTTGCAGAGCACGTTTCATGGAAAAAGTGCAGTCATTATGTATTCAGAAAGTGCCAGTGTGGAACTATATTTATTCCTTGTTTTTTGTTTTTTTGTTTTAAAGATTGACAACATAAAATAAAATATAAAATAGAATATAAAATAACATAAAATCAGCAACATAAAAATAACTTTTCAGGTGCCTCATGTAGACTGCATGCCACATGTTTATAAATGCTAAATTATTAGATAGGGTTTGTCTTTAAATTCACAACATGAGGTTATACGAGATAATGGACACAGGAATGGCAGGTTTATTTTCTTCCATACACCAAATCTAACGTAGGATTTGCCCCTGTACTTTGGAATACCACAGTAATTGTTCCCTTATGTCGCCACAGTGTCACTTATTCACCTAATTCGAGGTGTTGTGGCAGTTTGTTTTGACTTTGGCCCCTGTTCAGAGGAGCTGAGGTGTAGGATGATATTGTACAACAGCATGTGGGCCCGGTTTTCCAAATTACTGTGTGTGCACAGTTTGAGTGTGTGTGGAGGATGGCCTATGACTCAGGGCACAGCATTGTTGGCGATGCGCGGGGGTGGCAATGTGTGGGCACACTCACCAATGCAGGAGCGATTGTTGCCTGCCAGCTGGAAGCCAGGCTCGCACTGGCAGGAGAAAGAGCCGGGCACGTTAACGCAGCGGTGCTGGCAGTAACGGTACCGACACTCATCAATGTCTGACAAAAGTGAAGGGAGAAAATTCAGGTGAACTACACATTCAGCTCAATCCTCAATCACTTTCATCAACACAGTCATACTCAGTTGATGTGCAGTTTTTATATTCTAATGACACTGGTTCTCCAAGTTGGGGGGGACATTTAAAAGTGCACCTGAGCTTTTCAGCTTGTTACTCCTTAAGCATCATTGACTCACATTTTTTTGGACCTATACACGTCTCACACTAATATAATACATGCTCTTATTGAAATATGACCCTCTAATGGCAGGAGTATGTATTCTAAGTACATTCAGTATGAACTTGCTATATGCTGATTCTGTTTATGCCTCTTTAAAAGTGTAGCTGCTTTTTACCGATGCACTCTGTTCCCACTTTGCGGTATCCATTCGGGCACTGGCATGTGAATGAGCCCTCTGTATTGATGCAATCCTGACTGGGCTGGCAGTCATGTTCCTCCCGTTCACACTCATCCACATCTGTGAGGGCATCAAAACAATTCACTGTGCAGGTTATTTGATTCACATTTCAGTTCACCTTTGTTCCTTTCATATTTGCTGCTGCACTGGCATTTTGTTACTGCAGCAAAGAGGCCACTTAGTGATTTATGACTAACAGCTTGAAGGAATAAAGAAATGCTAACTGTGTGACTTTATGCTGAGTGCTGAGTAATATAACTGTGTGGTGCATTAATGAGGATTTGACTGCTGATAGCAGCTGGGAAATAGCTTAGCCCACCAAATCCCCTCTACCTCCTTCAGACTACCCCCTGCCAAGTCATGCAAAACTCCCAGACAACCTCTTTCTTACATACCACCTGTTTCTGAATTGCTAGCTGAATTGTACTGGAACCTGTAAGCCACAATATACACTCTCCTACACATACAGTATATAGCTCTAAAGTTATATAGTTGTATAATTTCTTTTCTTTTATCAATTCCGTGTAAACAAAATCAGAGTGCAATTATGAAAAATGGTGCCTTCACAATACACGCATTCACACTGTCACTCACTCCTGCCACCTGTTCACTAACACCCACCTCCCCTCCTCTCACATCCCCTCCCCTCCCCAAACACACATTTCCAAACACACTCACCCACGCAGCTGTCTCCATGAGCCTCATAGCCGCTGGGACAGGGGTTGTAAGGCTCGCTTGAGGTGTTGCCCACACCAGCAGGGATTTGGTTGGGTGGATCAGGGGCAGGGATTACTGAGGCAGAGCGTGGGAGACACAAGTAGCCACCATAATGATTGAAGCACTTCATCTCACCCTTACACGCCTCTGGGATAGTTTCACATTCATTTATGTCTGAGAGGGAAAAGGGAACATGTTCGGAGAGTTGGAACTTTTTATAACAGGACTGTTTTTTTCCATGTTAATATGGTTAACACAAAGACATAAAGCATAAAATATACACTATGATCAGCAAGCGTGAATATGTTTTACCTTTGCAGTGTTGAGTTTGTGCATCCCAGTGATAGCCATCTGTGCATTCCTGAAGTTTCAGCAAAGAATAAGAGGCATGAATGCAAATGCTTACATACTACGCATTTGTAGACATATGTTTATCAAATAAACAGAGAAGAGAAAAAGAAAAAGAGTGGGAAACAGTTCCTTCCCTCCTTACCGTGTAGGTGTCACTTTCTGTGGGTGGCTGTGAAATAGCTTGGTGGAGGAGCACAGAAACGCACACACACAAAAATGAAACACACACGGACCACATCTTCACACAGAGACACTTTCACCTGCCTCTTATGAGCTCAGAGAAAACGTACAAGTAGCGTGTCAAACACAGACACACACTGGCACACGCTGCAGGGTCTCGGGGAAGGATGAGAACAACGGCTTTAACCCGAGGTTCGAAATCACACTGCGGAATCTGGAGGACACTGGGAAAAGGAGAGGGCAAGAGAACCGAATAAGTACCTTACAGTCTGAAAATTCAGACATTCAAAATTTGTCTTTGATGTGTTCATTTGTCACAGATTTAATTGCATCATGTGATATTATTTTCATTTGTATCTGCATTTTTTTTGTAAAGACTGGACTGTTTAATTGTTTCCACAGATTTTACTTGTACTTTAAATGATAATTAACATCTAAATTGGCCTTCATCACAAGGTCACCATGTACTGTATGTGGCAACTGTAAATGGCTCCCTCTGGTGGCTGAACTGGAATTGCACACAATTAGTCACCCCTTTATTACAATTGCCGGGCATCAGTGCCTTTTACATGCAGTACATACCAACAGCTATTAACATTTGACCAGACTGTAAGTCGAACAGCTTGCCTTTCATGCTGTCAGCCATTTTTAGCTAGAACATGTTATGGAATCAAAAGAGAGAGAGAGAGAAAAAAAAAAAAACAGCCTGAAAGAGCTCATTTAGAGTTTTAAACTTCAGTTACTGTTCTTGGTTGGAGAGAGGATTGAGATTTCTAAGTAAATCTGTCAGCTTGAATAAGTCCTGTCTTTCAAGTCTCTTGGCTGGAGAATAAATAGAAAAGCAGCCAAATGCAGTACTTATAAAACATTTCTGTTTATGGACTGTGTAGTGCAGTGCAGTTAGCTGGTTTGTGCCAGAAAGAAAACAGCATGGGGGAAGATCATAACCACTGTCTTCCTGATGCATGAAAACCCTCACTCACACAAACATTCAGATACACACTGTAAAGAAAGCAGAAGCTGACTTAACTCCAAAACATGAATGTCTTTGTCAGACCTCGCGGTCACAGTGTGGAAGGCTTTGGCCTGTGCACTGGTATAGTCAAATTGACTCAAAGTGATAAACAGCTAGCCACAGGGCAACATGCACACACAAACACACATTCTGATTTTGTTACATCGCCTCCAAATGAAATTGCTTTGCTTTGGCCCAAACCACACAATCTTATTCGTCATGACTTACAGTACACATAAGGAAACCTCAAACACGAACAAATCCTATTAAAGGCTGAATGCACCAGCAAATATGATTTGTGACAGAATTACGTTTTACTCTGTCCCTCTGACAGACTGTGATTTCTCAAGTCGTGATTGCAATGTTCCTACAATAAAAGCTCTCCACATAAATCACATAATGCACGCAGTTTAAGCACAGCCCGTGTTATTACTATGTTTCAAAGGCTAAGCATTCCTCCTAATGCACACCTGTATGTGGTAGATAGGCCAGATTATGAGCTATCAAGTTTGCACCCTGTGACACAAATTCCTATGGAAAGTCATAGAAGACTCTTTTTAAAATAACTTTTATATTCATTTTTAGCATTATTTCCACTCCTCTATATTTTGTAACTGGTGTGGCTGTTCCCACACACCAGTTACTAGCCTTATTCATCCAACTGCTACTAGGTACGCATTTGCACTCACTCTTTCTCTCTCTTTCTCTCTCTCACACACACACGGACTCTACAGCAAGCATATAGTTTGAGAAAACCCAGAGTCAGCCATGGCAGCAACCCAAGGGCAGGGCAGAACCGTGTCGGACACTGGTCAGAGTATGTTTGGTGGTAAGGGCAATTTAGACTACCGTGGCGCGCCAAGCGTCCATCGGTTTTCTGGAATGCCACTGGTGAGGATGTGGGCATGGCTCTCGGGTCGGGTCAGCCAGACTGTGGCAGAGTTTTCCCAGAGTATCGCATCCTCAGGAAAGCCCCTTGAAGTTCACTGGAAAGGGCAAATAGGCCTACCTGGGATGGCACGTTCCAAGACCTATTTCATACCTTATGTTCTCAGTGAAGAGATATTAATGTTATTTTAGTTTATTTCATTCATACTTATGAATTTTAAAACTGAAATGGTGTATCTGGTGCATAATAGCGAATAAAAAGTTGTAAAGTTGTGCATGTAGAGTCAGCCTCTATGACCAAGGACTAAGTTCCTCTTCACTAGCCTGCACCAATCAGATGGCTCTTAAAAACCTGCTTTCATTGGTACACATTTGAGGACCACACGTGTAGAGACAAAATATTTCTTCCTACATCTCTCTACCTTTTGCAAACACAATCACATCATCCTGTCCTGTGATGTGTCTGTGCTCTATTCTGTTCTGCTCAGCTGCCCATGAAGCTGACATTCTGTCAAGTTGCTCGAAAAAATCTCACTGTGGACGTGCTGGACATGGCCTCCTCAAACCAAATGGTGCAATAATTGACTGGATCACCACTGACCAGTGTAAACCACAGTAGTGTGTTTATGCTTTTTTCAGCCCTTAGGAACATGTGCGCAGTCTGCCATATAAATATATGACTCTGGCCAAGGAGACATGTTACTTGGTTCTCAGATTGTAAATTGCTTACATTAGATTGTAATGCATATTAGATTAGTTTATAAGTAAAGCATGAGGGTGGTTTTTTTTTTTTTTTTTTTTTTTTTGTTATAAATAAAGAAAATGCAGAGCACAAACATTTACAGTGTCTGCAGTGACACTAAGCCGCAGGGCGCAACATGCTTCTCTTCCTTCGAATAAATGCTCAGGTCAACACCAAGCCATATAAAATAATGCAGGCAAATGTCAGTAATTACCAAAAATGCATAAATAAAGGTCATGAAGCTCTTTGCAATATAGAAGTAGCTTGTGTTAGTATAGTAGGCTACTGTTCTCAGCTGTGACGTCATGTGGGCATTTAATTGTGTGTGTTTTCTCTTCTTGTTATGGCACCTGTGTTTCTTCAGGGGGCCAAAATGTTATTGTAGGCACAAATGTTCACACCACTAAGTACCTCAGGGATTTTCTGTATGCCCAAAACTTCAGGGAACCCAAGAGTTGTCTATTTAATACAATGAGACTAAAAGTGCACTGAAACAAGAAGCAGACACACACACACACAAAGTTGCTTTCATATATTAAATCTCATCAAAATCTAAGTCGAAGCCAGTGCACCCCGCTTGTCTGAATGGGGATCAGACAAGAAGTGACATTTAGACTAGTTGTGAAATAGTAGCTGGAAAATGGTTTGGAAAGTTTTGCAATACTACGTACATGACGCATGATGTGTAACAACATGCTGATGGTTGGGTAACAGACACTAAAGGAATAATCACTACTGTCCCGTGCACCTCTGGAGATTAGTTAAAGATATATAAATGGCATTGCATATAGGATGGATGGTGATTGTATTCAGTGCTGCTTATTTTTTTGTGGCTGAACAAAAGTAGCACAAAGCATTCAAGCCTGATATCAGAAGATCAGAAGAGCAAGTATGACGTACAAAGATCTTTAAAGAGCCTGGGAATGATTAAAAACTGTCGCTCTCACCCTCTCTTTCTGTCTAACACACACACTCATACATTCTCTTCCTGTCTCATTGTCTGCTTGCTCTCTCCTCCTCATGGCCTTCACTTCATTTTGATGATCAGCATTTTTTTTTCCATCTGCATTGATATCAATTTATCATATAATCATATATTCTATATGGAACAGCATCATTTTATTGTCCTTACTTTTTCAGATACGTACTTTATTTTAAATATAACACATGCATACTTACAGGACACTTTTATTTTTTCGATAACTTTCTTCTGGTTGTGGGCTTGGATTCCGCTTTTAGAGTGTGTCTCTGGCTTTTCCTCTACACTCCTCTTCTCTTCCGGCCTCTTTTGCGCTCTTGTTGCTCCTCTCTGGCCCTTCGCCTTCTTCTACTGCCTTGTTCTGCCTCTTCAGTGTGAGAGTGAGGGAGTGTGGAGACAGACAGCTGGAGTGTGAGCGTGTTCACAAGAAAAAGAGGGACAGCCCATTCTGACCCCCCCTCTAGGCCCCCTGTGCAGCCGTCCTCCGCCCCCCAGACACCCCCGCCTCACCCCCCAGGATGAAAATTCCTGGTCTGCGGCCCAAATTCCAAAATTCCAAATCTGTCCGATTTGCCGGGAGAACAACAGTGCATAGATTCACACAGTCGCACACATGCACATTAGGGCTGTAACACACCTGGTTTCATTTAAACTCACCCCCCACAGCTTGCAACTTTCTCTCCATTTTTTCCCCCTCCCACCTCAATTCAACCTTCATCTCACCCATCTTTTTCACTCCACTCCACTGCTCACTCGCTCCCTTTCATACTTCAGATATTTATAGCATGGGAGAGAGGCTGGTGGAATGTGGTCAAAAATTAGCAAGAAGAAGAAAGAGAGAGAGACAGAGAGAGAGAGAGAGAGAGAGACAGACAGACAGAGAGAGAGAGGAATAGACTTTTGCATGCCTGCACATGTCTGCTTGGAAACGTTTTTTTTTTTTCTTTTTCATTCTGTCCAAATATTTAAACTGGAGGTCCTTACTGATGATATAAAGAAAGATATGTTTAAATGTCGTGCAGTTTATAGCGACACAGATTACACCTTAACTTCATTAACAATGTTATAGGCATATAGCCTACTTTCTCACACACTCATCCTTCTCTTTTAGAGTAATAACACAAAACCTATCCCAAATATTGGTCTACAGCATTTCAATATGGATTCAACATGGACATATTGATATATTTATTCAGATCAGTGCTTCACAAGATGCAAAAAGTTAATTTTATGACATGTATACAGGTTTCTAAATATATATATTTTATATACAGTACTGTGCAAAAGTTTTAGGCATATGCAAAGAAATGCTGTAGAGCAAAGCTGCCTTCAAAATAATTAAAGTAAATGTTTCTATGTGTAAAAAAAAATACCGTAAAGAGCAGTAAACATTAGTAAATGAAATGAAGTCAATATTTGGTGTGACAAAAAAAATAAAATTAAAATAAAAATAGTAGTCTCCGGTACAATGTGTGCAGTTTTATAAGGAAATGAGCTGGTAAGTTTTATTGAGCATCTTGCAGAACCAGACACAGTTCTTCTGGAGACTTTGACTTTCGCACTCGCTTCTTATTTTTACAGCAAAACCCAGCAGCCTTCATTGTGTTTTTTGTCTGAAAAGTGTCTCTTCCGTAATATGCTGCTTTCTTTAATGACATACAAACATTTTTCTGTACCATTTAATTTTGTGCTAGAAAACTAATGTTTGGGAATCAGTAATGTTTTTTGTACTGAACTGATAATGTAGACATCATAAAATGAAAAGATCTATAACAAATTTTGTACTAAAAAATAGGGTGCCTAAAACTTTTGCACAGTACTGTAGGTATTAAAAGAGCAGCTTCCATCCATTTGGAAAAACAGAAATATTCATTTATTGGCCTGCTCCTGAGGTCTGTGACAACATTGAACACCCACACACCATATGTACCCCCCTAAAAGCTTGACAAATTGTGCCCCCCTACTGCTAGTCCACCCTCTCAAGAGGCCACACATGACACCCATCTCACACACCAGGCTTCGACATCTCACACTTATTGTTTCAACTGTTCAAATGGCAAACTGCATGGTATAGATATCAATATTCTAATCCAGTGTGATTCAATATTATTTTAACAGTAGAATTTTAGAATAATCTGACAGTATTATTCATTAAACTTAACGTTAGCAGGTAGGACCATTTAATGTAGCAATGTTTGGAACACACATAGTAAAGTCAGTGAGGAAACAGTGTAGGGAGGACTGATCGAATACTACTGTTTATTTACAAGTCATCATGGGATTGACATAGGCCAATGGGTGAAGAAATGAACAGAGGATAAAGAGAAGGGGGAAGAGGGAGGAGGGAGTCCAGGAGATGGCCAGCTGTTGGAGGTATTTGGGTAAGGATTAGAGGAGGAAAATGATGAACATGGGGATTTAAAGAAAGACAGGGTCAGACAGTGAGCTGGGTTGGGATGAATCCAAAGTAGTTTTGATTAAGGGTGATGAGGAGAGAAAGAAACAACAAAGAACTGTTATTCTTCATTCGTGATACATTCTGATGATGCAGCTTTTAATAACTCCCATATACCTAGTCCAGACAGTCTGGTGCCTGAGAATGAGAAAAAGAGAAAGAGTGAGACAGAGCAGCATAAAAATGCCATGGAGGAGCAACGTTATAGTAAACCAAATAGCATTTGACATATTTATGTATTTGTAACTGTACAACCACACAAGAACTCTTATGAGTAGTACCTAGTTCACATGGTTTGGGGTGAATGTGTCATCGCTTAGTATATTGGTAGGTGTCGTGTAAACACAAATACACATTCTACAGTCTTCTGAGCGTATAAACGACTAGGCCAGAAAGAAGGTGACTATATTCACTTCACATCATATGACACACAGTGACCTCCACTGGTAGAACACTGTACAGTACTGTGCAAAATCCTAGGCACAACATTTTTCGTCTATTTTATGTCTTCTGCATTTGTCAATATAAAAGAGCATGTTCAACCATTTTTCAAAAAAACTGAATATTACAGGGATTGGGTTAATGTTGAAGGAAGTAACTTGTTAAGCAAAAGGCCACTTGTCAGATACAACCATCATCAAGTCTGACTGAGACCCGCAGAGAGAGAAACATGTGAGAACCAAACTGAGCAGAAGACCAGCAAATGTTCTCCAAAACACTTGGAGCACAACCTACCATCTCATTTCCTTCCTTCTAAAACTGCACAGCAGACAATTTATGCAGTTTTACTGTTTTTAATGTTTACTCAACTTTCTGTAATTTCACAAACTTTTCATTTCGTTATTTTTGAAAATGTCATTGCATTACAGAATTTCTTTTGATGTACCCATGACCTTTGCACAGTACTGTATTTCACCATAAAGAAAAGTAGAGAAAACTGTTAGACCTGTATATGAGAAGAAATGTCACTCACACGTATCCTATTGTCACAACAATGCACTTACTTGAAACTGTCTAGTATGTGTGCCGAGTTTGTGTAGTGGGTGAGGTAGAGGTTGACGTCTGTAGATGTCCATTTTTCCGACCTGCAAGGCTCAATAAACTGTGAAGTGGACATGAGCAAGGTCTCAAGTCAGCATCGAGAGTACTTTACATTTCCAGAAACTCCGCTGAAGAGATGAATATTACCTTTTCTACAAGATCAATGAAGAAATCGCGAACATCTTTTGTGTTCGTTAGTTTGGCAGCAATGTTCACAAGGCCTCTGGAGAGGTTCTAGAGGGAGATATTTTCCAAATAAAACCCTTTAAAGTCTCTTTATCCTTCAAATATAACAGCAGACTACTAAGAGTTTATCCTAAGAAATCTACTTCACTGACATATTGCTTATGCATGTAATACAGGAGGTACAGGATAATATGACTCATCATGAGCAATATTGTACCTTAAAATTGGCTTCCATCTCATTGAAGACTTTGGTCTTTCCTCGCAGAGCTACACACACTAGACTAAACAGAGAAGACATTGCCTTCATGGCAAAGCAAGATGCTGGCATTTACACATTAATTCCATTAATCTCCATCCACATCCCTCACTCAATCTCATGCCAGGTTGCGATCCAATACCTTTTGTGCTGGTCCAAAAGATCCTTGTCTGTGATTAACATTTTGAGATCTTTGAGGTCTTGAAGGAACTCTTTGTCTAGATCCACATCCATGTCCTCCACCATGTTGTCTTAGAGCAGAAGTTGAATAAGAAGAGAAAGGTTACAGCAACAGCAATAGTTTTAAAGGTCTGAACTATTAATAATCATAGGGCAAAGCCTTCAAGTAAACCAAAACCCAACAAATCATTTACAATTACTGATTTTTTCATTTTTTAAAATTTGAGTAACTTAAAACTTCATTGAAATTCTCTTACCCACAGCTCCAACTGTCCAATTGTTGATGAGCTGCCCAGCACAGAAGGCAAAGTCCTGAAAAGTGAGATACTGAAGCTTCTTCTTCCCTGTTTCAAAACGGTTATTGGCAAAGAACACAATGGCCGCATAATCCCTGTAAAAAGCATTGGCAGCAGTGTCCAGAGAAAATAAGGGAGGGGAATGAAAGGGCAGAATCAGCAGCTCTGCCAAGGTACAACTGAATTGGTTTAATGCATTATTGTAGCTATAAATTCATGCATAATAACAATCCTAAAACAATGCCTGTTATGATTATTTTTGCTTCTCAGATGAGCACCAACACAAAACGAGTGCTAGTACAGCTCAGACTGTTCATGTGAAGTAAATTTAAAGGTAGTTCACTGTTTTTAGAAAAACACAGATATAATTGCATAACTGTTGAAAGTGTTATTATTGTGATATCTGTACTAGACATCGACTGATTGATCGGTTTTGCCAATTAATTAATTAATTGGCAAAATCAATCAAAAACCACACTGTTAGTTTTTCAGGTTTTTTTCCTTTGCGGGCAAACATGGGTCTCTGCAGGTCAGAGTAATGGATGTGTCGAAAGGTTTCTCTTATTGATGGAAAGAGGTTCTTGCTGGGAACCGAATTGATCGTTAACCATACAGATACGTCATTTCCCTTAAAACCAAAAGATGGAAGTTTTGGTTAAATTCCTGAAATAATGTCTGTGGTTAACACAAGCTCAGGATATTTTCATTTTTTATTCTATGACGTTCTGACATTATTCTATTTGTGATTTTGTTAAGCTCAAATGTCTTGAAAAAGGTTGCTAACAAGTGGCTAAATGGGACTACGGAGGTTGTTGGGGACATTAAACGTCATCACGCCGAACAAGAAAACTCACCTACTACAGCATCATTGTGTTTATACTCGCGCTCTTGCAAACTATTCCAACTCAAACTTTCCAACTTGTAGATTTATCAATTTATAGTATTTTCCAATTGTAGTGTTTTTTCCAATTGTAGTGCTATAAATTCTTTTGGAAGCTTAGTGGTAGTGACGTTGAAGTCATGCAACCGTGGTGTAGCTCGTTTATAGCCTAACTTTAGTGTTTTACTTCTAGTGATTGTATTTAGGCTTCAAAATTCATAAAAGTTGTGTTCATTTGTGAAGATTATCTTGATGAACAAATGTGTAAGAATCATAAACTTTTGTTGGTCACATAGCTTATTTTCTGCAGTAATCCATAAGCCATTTTTGTAGAGGGAACCAGGGTGACACTAACGGCTGGCCTACAAAAATACGTTATCCCTGCAGTGCTGCAATTTAACTTACAGACTGCCTGTATGTTTAACCGACAGTGCACACCTTTCGGCACACCCATTCCTTTCAAAATGCCCATTACTCTGACCTGCAGAGACCCCTGTCTCATTGCAGGAGCAGCTGAGAATCATTATACAGTATGAGAGCGGTGTATATATATGAGATGTACATATATATATATATATATATATATATATATATATACACACACACACACACACACACACACACACACACACACACACACACACACACACACACACACACAGTGGGTTTGGAAAAAGGATCACCCCCCTCCTAAAAATGACTGGTAAACTCAATAAGGTGTAGCTAATCATTTTCTCAATGGCACACAAAGCCATTTGACTTTCAACTGTGATCAGGTGTGGTCATTTTAATTAGCTCAGCATGAAAAGAGCTTTTTGGGAGCATTCTGTAGTGCAACTGAAGCAAACAATCAACTATGGGTGGCAAGGCACTGTCAAAAGATCAAATTCAAATTCAAAGACTTTATCAATGCATAGAAGCACAGTGAAGTCTATTATTAAGAAGGGGAAGGTATTTGGAACAACACAGACCCTCCCTGGATCAGGACGTCGCTCCAAACTGGATGAAAGAGCCAGGAGGAAACTGTTCAGAGAGGCTACCAAGAGGCCTACAGCAACTCTGAAGCAGTTGCAGGAATTTATGACAAAGAGTGGTCATTGTGTGCATGTGACAACAATATCACAAATTCTCCACAAATGTGGCTTGTATGGGAGGGTTGCAAGAAAAAAGCCACCCACGACTTGAAAATTCTGAGGCCACATGGAAAAAGGTGTTATGGTCAGATGAGACTAAAATTGAATTATTTGGCCTCAACACCAAACGATTTGTCTGGTGGAAATCCAATACAGCTCACCATCCAAATAACACCATTCCTACAGTAAAGCATGGAGGTGGTAATATCCTGTTATGGGGGTGTTTCTCTGCAGTAGGGACTGGAGCACTTGTCAGGATAGAAGGAAAATGGATGGGGCAAAATACCGTCAAATTCTTGAGGAAAATCTGCTGCCCTCTGCCAGAAAGTTGTCAATGGGAAGAAGGTTTACCTTCCAACATGACAATGACCCAAAGCACACAGCAAAACTGACCACACAGTGGTTGAAGGAGAAAAAGGTGAATGTCCTTGCATGGCCTAGTCAGAGCTCAGACTTAAACCCCATTGAAAATCTGTGGAATGACTTGAAGACTGTAGTCCACAAACGGTCACCATCAAATTTAACTTAACTTGAGCAGTTCTGCAAAGAAGAGTGGGCAAATATTGCAAAGTCTAGATGTGCAAAGTTAGTAGAGACATATCCCAACAGACTAAAGGGGGTGATCCTTTTTCCAACTCAGTGATTCTGTTTTTTATTTTTTTTCTGACATGTTGGTGTTATATCTTTCATTTGGATGTTATAAGTTGCACTGAGTAAATACAGCTGGATAAAACAAAAACTGCATCCGTCTTCATTTCATTTCAACAAAATGTGATTATTTTAAAGGGGGGTGATTCTTTTTCTATACCCACTGTGTGTATATATCATTTTAAAAAGTACAGTACATTTTCATGGTACAATCAGTATTGTATATTTTTGTAATAAAATTCAGCAATGTTTTACTTTGAAAGTTATGTTTTCATTCAGTATCAATTTTAAAAACTATCAGTTGATTAATCGGTTGTCGGCAGGTACTGCCCAACTTAGTTATCAGTATCTGTTTAATCCACTATCAGTCAACCTCTAGTCTGTCAGAACCAGGGGGAGCAGCTGTATTATCAATGAGTTGACAGAAGCTATGTACAGTACATAAGTCACATTTAACTTAAAGTTAGAGGGTCCTTGATAAACATGAATGAACGTAAAATTTTAGTAAATGGTCAGAAAGTCATAAGCAGATAATTAAAGGCAGATATCCCTTCAACCGTGAACATGAGCAACCATACTCTCACCTCGCCAGCTGGTCAGGAAGCAGAAAGTGATGCCTTATGTTTTCCACCAGGGGGCCTTTGAGTTCCTCCACCACTTTGAACACTCGCTTGAAGTTGTCAAACTAGAGACAAACACCGGGTACAGTACCACCAAACACTTTTCCAAGTTTATTTACAAGCTGCTTTACTGTTCTACCCACCTGTCGCCTGCAGCTCTTCAGCGTAATGCCAGTTTTTGCACTAACATCATCGAGGTCTTTTTTTGTCCCTTTGGAGAGTTTCTTTCCAAGGACCTCACGAGCAAAAGCATCATCAAATGCATAATATCTGATCAGTTGTCAAAAGACAATACCTGTTAGAAAGCATGATTAAACAGATGATTTCTCAAATTAGGCATACAATACTGCACACCTTTCAATCAGCATGGCTTGTCGATCTGGAGGTATCTGGAACAGAAGCTGGTTAGCTAGTTTAGCCGGATTTTGGAGAAGCCTCTCACACATCTGGAAGGTTCGGAACTGGTCCATGGTGTCACTCAGGAGGACGTCAGGACTGGCCTCACATTCTTCCATCACACCTCCCTCTATCCTCACCTTCACTGCATCATTCACTAGAGACATTTCATACATATCATGCCAATTTCTCATCACTTAGGTTTATGGAACATCTGGAATAAACTGATGGTCAATCATATGAAACTATTTGCTGCCTCTGAAATTACTGATCTGATACTGAGTGCTGGTATCAGGAACTGTACCGGATCTATAATTTCCTGATACATAGCCTATTTTATGCTGTTAAAGCATGTTATGTTATACTGACACAACCACTGAGATCACAACATCAGTTGATTACAGTATTGAGTACCATGAGTACCAGGTATCAACAAAACTCTAATATCTTTGTATCAAAAATAGAAATTACTCTAGTTTTGTTCTTTCTTTTTCCTCAACTCTAAAGACAGTCAGTAATATGTGTCATATTTCTGTAGGCAGTGAGTTTAGCTACCTGTATATCCATTCAGCCATAACTGGTACACCTCCTTGTCCATGATGGTCGTGTTTCCCACAAACACGTCAAGCTCCACTGACATCTTGATTTGAAAACTGTATGTATTTAGCTAGTATAAAAGAAATGCGTTACATTTCGAAAACATACACAACAACTATAGTGTGACGAGAGTTTAATGATTACATCTTGAACTGTGCACTCACTCGTTAAAGTAGTTATATTAATGTGGTTGTGTGTTTGTTACTGGGATATGTAGCGTGAGCTCGCTAGTCTTATAAACACTACACTGTAGCTGCCATTAGCCTGCAGCTGCTAGCTAACTAGCTCCAGAAAACGCTGGAAGAGCAGCATAAGCCTGAACACTGATAGCATATATTAAGCACTAGCGATCAAAATAAACCGCGGAAAAGTATAACTGAATCCATGAACTCGGCTCGTAAAGAATAGGCCATCTTGCAAAAACTCAGCAACAACAAACCACTTAGCTAACTGATGGTAAAGATGAAATGAACACTTCCGGGTCAGCGAAAAAAAGGACACGCCTTCTGTCAATATGATTCGTTCTCTCGTGCGAGGAAAAATCCCTGGTGTGCAAAACATATTTTCCACATGGAAGGAAAATGGTGGGAGATCTCTGCACAGAAAATAACCCAAGCTCAGTACCAAACCGGAGACCCTGGAAATGCAATACTACTCTCTCTCTCTCTCTCTCTCTCTATATATATATATGAACAATGATTCTTCGTGGCGAAAAGCGTCATCTTTACAACTCCTTAAAATCACTTAAATTCGACCGACACATCAGTAAATGGAGCATATGTTCGACAACAAAAGCTCCAAAGAGGGAAAGGTTATTTAAGTATAGCAAGGAATATTAAAAAATTTGCATTTGCACGCACACTCAGTGACGAGGCCAACCCTTTCTCAAGTGTGTAAAATGTTTGAAGCAGCTTTGTAATTCAAGTATAAAGCCAGCTTGTCTAAGAAGACATTTTCAGGCAAAGGCTGGCTATAAAACCAAAGCAAGGCAAAGTTGTGTAGATTAAAATAGCAACAGAAACTGTAAACAAGATAATCATTCAGTCCCTCCAGGATGTTGCGATTTTGCAGATGCAAAAGTTAACGCAAAATCAAACAAACTCCGCAATATTCAGACCTAGCAATTTTTCAAAATTACATCAGATTTGGGCCATCACAACACACATTCAGCCAAAGCCATCTTCGATTCACATGCATCAAACATGAGTACAGTCTTATTTAGTTCTATGTCGTCTCATGTAGTTAATGTGTTTTATGTAGCACCATGGTCCTGGAGGAACGTTGTTTCATTTCACTGTGTACTGTACCAGCTGTATATGGTTGAAATGACAATAAAAGCCACTTGACTTGACTTGACTTGACTTGAGCTAAAAGTTCTCATTTACCAACAAACATCAGTGCGAAAGACCGTGCAAAACTATTTCGTGCAATTGCAATTTTGCCAATTGAAGTAGTTTTCCCACCAAAAAAAAGCACAAAAAAACTCTGCAAGTTGCATTGTAAATTTTGAGAAAAGCCACAACAAAATCAAGCATTTTTGGCTGCAAAAATCACCAAAAAAAACCACCCTCTGCATAATCCTGTATGGACTGAACATTGTTTAGTTTTTGGGGTTTTGGGCCTGCTTAACATCTCTGGTGTACTTGAGGTAAATAATTAAGTTGAAGGGGTTCAGCTGACAAAAAATGGTCAGTGTTGCCAGTGACTCCAGATCCACTGTGATCCTGACCAGGATAAAGCAGTTACTGACTGGAGCTCATCTGTTTCAGTTCTCTGTCTGCCAACTGCAGCTGAAACATCAGTGGAAAGGAACTATTATTTGGTTGGCAATTCCCAGCAATGCAGTGACACTAACATTGTAGAGGCATGAATGTGTGTGTGAGACACTGGTACAAATGTATCAGGCCCAGCAGCAATGTTTGTGGTTTATACATCTCAGTGTCATTGTTGAGATAAGAAAAGTCCACCAAATAATCCTGTTGTAAGGAATAAACGTCTGACAAAAAGAGAGAGAAAGAGAGAGGGGGGGAAAAACTGTCTTGATTGAAAGATTCTGAAAGATTTAAAGAACCCGCAGGTCCGCCAACGGCCGTCTGGCTTTGAATGGAGTTCCCCTTTAAAGCCTCGCGCACCTGCCCCGGAGTACGCCGGCCACGGCTGCCCCACGTAAGCTGTCCTGTAATCAGAAACTGACCACTGATAAAGGTTTAGAGGATAATTATCACTCACTGTTGGTGGAAAATGTGCTGTTGTCTCTAAAGGTACACCTGAAATAGGTGTATATAATAAAAGTGAAAATATGTTTTGCTTACAAACCACAGCTGTGCCTGATACCAGTGCAACACACACTATCTTGTCACTACCATCAGTTATGTTCTGTTATTGCTCTTTTGAAAATGGTCTGCCACCAAATACTACCTGGTCATCTGTGGTCTGGTAGTCTATTATCATTATCATTAATGGACAGGGTAGATGGTAGCTGACAGACTCTACAAATTGCATTTATGTAGCATATGTACCTAATAAAATGGTTAATCAGTGTACCTTCTATTGCATATTGTTGAGTTGAGTTATGCATGTGGTATTCAGACCTCAGACATAGTACAGACTTATGCACTTCTCAACATTTGTGTGGGATTTACATACAGGTGGAGTTTACATAAAGCAGAGGCGTGTCTCAGTTAGGCAGAGTCTGTGACTAAACCCCAAATACCACAGACAGAGATCTCAGTGAGAAGAGCACAAGCCCTAACTCGCTGGCATCACAAGGCTTTCCTCATAAAAGGGGTGTGCATGGAATCCGTGCCGCATCATAGATAGATAGTCACCATGAATTACTGTGTCACTGGCTGACGGCGGTGTTGGTGCCACAGAGGCACAGGAGGCATGTGGAGCATCACTGTGAGAGTAGAATACATCAACCAGCTTAGAACTGATTGTAGTCTAGCCCTCAAATTCATCTTAACAGTTTTGAGCACCGCATGCTGGTCTGTTCTGACAACATGAAAATATCTTAGGTGGCCCAGCCCACAGTTAGCCTCACTGAGTGCAGCGGATACACTGTTGTGACAAAGCATAAAACAGGCGAATGGTATCAACACACAGATGTGGTGTCCCAGATCTGGGAAAAGTTTGCCACCACACAGGTGGACCTCTTCACCAATGCCAAATCAACTCACTGTAGACAGAACTGAGCAGTCTGGTAGGTGAGGACACAATAGCTCACAACTGGTCTCACTCTCTTCTATATGCATTTCTTAGATTCTTCCCACATTGCACATAATTCAGCAATCAGTTCAGAGTCCTGTTTGTCACCCCAATGTCTTAGTTATAAGCTCACAATGCATGTGTTTCGTATGCGTGTGTTTCAAAAGTCATTTCATATATGGCTATATTACAACAGTATTTACAGTATAATAATAAATGATCCATTTTGGTAGAGGTTAATCTTGGTTCCAAAACTTCTGTGGCTCATCTCTGTATTTCCTTGCGAATTCCAATATGGCTTTGTGATTCTTATTGCTGATGAGTGGTTTGCCTATTGTGGTATGGCCTCTTTATTTCTGCTCTTGAGGTCTTCTTCGAATGGTGGATTGTGATACCTTCACCACTGCCCTGTGGAGGTTGTTGGTGATGTTACTGACTGTTGATTTTGGGTTTTTCTTCGCAGCTCTCACAATGTTTCTGTCATCAGCTGTTGTTGTTTTCCTTGGCCAACCCATTAAGAGTCTGTTGCTCAGTACACCAGTGGTTTCTTTATTTTTCAGGACTTTCCAAATTGTCATATTGGTTATGCCCAGTGTTTGTGCAATGCCTCTGATTTTCCCTCTTTTCTCAGCTTCAAAATGGTTTGCTTTTCTCCCATAGACAGCTCTCTGATTTTCATGTTGGCTTATCCTTTTTAACAACAGATGCAGTCTTCACAGGTGAAACTGAAAGCTAAATTCCAGAGTAGATGGTCAGAGTTATTCATTGTTTAAACAATCAATCTAACAGGACACACCTGGGTAACAAGAAACATCTGTCAGTCACATGTGCCAGTATTTTTGCTCGCCTACAAATTGATACAAAACGTGCTATGTTCTATGTTGTTTAACACATCTACATATAAATACCAGGAAATAAAAGCTGAAATTTGAAACTGTCTTCTCATATTCATCATTTGATCTCAAATCCAAGTCTACAGCAAAAACAAATTAGTTGGTTTTGCTGTTAAAATTGTTTCGGAGGGGACTATATATCAAATTCTATGTCATACAGTCACCATGCAACTTTGTTTAAGGTCTTGGCATCTGTGCACACGCACAAGAAGGTATCCAGGTGATTCTAAGTGCCCCTGGCAGTTATCCGGTGTTCACAACACCACAGTTACATATGTAATGTTTACATGCCTTTTGTTCAGAACATGTACAGGACAGAGTGAAAATTATTTAGACCATAGTGAGGAATGGAGTAATGATGCAGGAAGTGAGAAAGAGTCAGTTGTAGCACATGCACAGGCACCAGTATGTATGTGCTGTATGTGCTTAGATTAATGTTCAGGTGATGTGTCAATTCAAATTCAAATATAAGTCTTTCATATTTCAGTGAGCATTTTAAAAAGTAGAATATCAGTTTAAAAGTAGAAAATTTGATTTAACCAAAGAAAAATGTAAAAAGCATGGTTGCAAAGAGTAAGCATTGCTTTTGAAATACTTAAAATCTTCAGTATCAAAATTAAGTGTTCAATAGCCCAATATGCATTGCAGTCCGTACAGGATTTCGCAAGGTTTATTTTGGAGTTTTTTTGTGATTGCCGCACCCAAAAATGCTTGATTTTGCTGCGGCTTTTTTTGAAATTTGCAATGCAACTTGCAGAGTTTTTTGTGCTTTTTTGAGGAAAACTACATGAATTGGCAAAGTTGCAATTGCATGAAATTGTTTTTCACGGTTTTTCACAGTGATGTTTGTTGGTAAATGAGACCTTTTAGCTGTACTCATGATCGATGCACGGGAATCGAAGAGGTCTTTGGCTGAATGCGTGTTGCGATGACATCACATGACACGTCTTGGCCCAAATCTGCAGAAAATCTGCGGTAATTTTGAAAAACTGCAAGGTCCTCTGAATATTACTGCAAGGTCCTCTGAATATAAGCAAAAATCAAGCGTTTGCTTGATTTTGCGTTAATTTCTGTGATCGCAGAAAATCTCGAAAACCTGGAGGGACTAGAATTGTTACAATGTTGCCATATGGCAAGGTAAACCAACACACCCCATACAATAATAACTTTTAAAAGTTATAAAATACAATATATATATATATATATATATATATATATATATATATATATATATATATATATATATATATATATTTTTTTTTTTTTCCATAAGAGTATTGTCGTGGAATCTTCTTCAGCAACAATAAAAACTTCTGAGTCTCGAGGTTTTGATGGCAAAAAGAGATTTTTATTACCATAGTAACAAGAGCGGAAATGTCTGCAGATCATCTGATGAGTACAATCAATGTTCATGCTTTTATACAATACTAAAACACTGTGTCATGGATTTCCCCTTGCGCCATGCTGCACGAGCATTCAGCGCGCCTGAACTGTCCTAAGCATGAGCAGCATGCGCTTCATTGACATTGACTTTGTTTACTTTGACACATGTATTTTGTTTTGATTTCTGTCCTGTCTCCGCCCCTGTTATGTCATTGGTTCCTTCCTAATGTGTCTCAGCTGTTTTGTTAACCATTATGATTACGTTTGTTATTTAAACTCCTTGTGTGTCTTTGTTCGATGTGAAGTATTGTGAGTTCTGTGTTTTCTGCCAGACCCGTACCAAGCCTTTATCTCTGTTTCTCATTTCATGGTTTTGATCCTGTTTCCGTTTCCTCATTTCCACGATTCTAGTCCAAGCCCTGTTCATGCCCGTTTGTAGATCGCCTGACCCACGCCTGTTTATGACTACGTTTTTTCCTTCTGATTTTGGATTTGTCTGCCTGTCTCTTATAATAAAAGCTTATACTGCACTTGCATCCGCCTATCTCCACATTACATGACAGAATACTTTGCCTACACCATGGATGCAGCAGGAGAGTGAAGAGAGTGTCATGCCAGGACAATGCCAATTTATTTTTCAAGCTTGGTGGACCCCAAGCCCACAGAAAAGCAGTGGCTGGGATTCCTGCTGTCCCGGCTCACTGGCCCTCCTGGCACTCCTGATTAGAGGTCCAGAAGAGGCACTCCTGAAGAGGTCCAGTGGCCTTAGCAGCGTGGCTCTGTTTGTAGAACTTTTAGCTAAGGTGTTTGGAAGGCCAACCTGGAAAAAATGTTAGGGAGGGCCAGACTGATGAACGAACCTGCAAGGCCATTTACCATGTATTACGAGCAGGCTGACGTGGAGGCCTCCACAGCCCAGCTCCAATCCCAGGCATGCACAACCGAGGGCTGTAGAAAAGAAGCCAAGTTACAATGTCCCACGTGTTTTGAACTTGGGTTACAAGGATCATATTACTGCTCTCAGGATTGTTTCAAGGGCTGCTGGCGTACCCACAAACAGCTCCATAAGAGAGCGAGAGTAGAGCTCCAGGCCGAGACCCACGAGGCGGTCTCTCCTTTGGAGCTCTAGCTGGAGGTTAACGTGACGACCTCATCTTCAGCGCTCCAGCCAGAGACCCATGAGGTGGTATCCCCTGCGGAGCTCCAGCCAGAGGTCAACGTGGCGACCTCAACCCCAGATCACCAGCCTGAGACCCACGAGTTGGTCTCTCCTGCAGAGCTCCAGTGAGACCCATGAGGTGGTCTCACCTGCAGAGCTCCAGCCAGAGGTCAACGTGGCAACCTCATCTCCTGAGCTCCAGCCTGAGACCCACAAGGTGGTCTCACCTGCGGAGCTCCAGCCAGAGGTCAACGTGGCGACCTCATTTCCTGAGCTCCAGCCTGAGACCCATGAGGTGGTCACACCTGCGGAGCTCCAGCCAGAGGTCAACGTGGCGACCTCCTCTCCGGCCATGTTCCAGACGGAGGCCAACGAGGCGGCCTCTCCTCAAGCCAAGTTCCAGCTGGAGACTGACGAAGCGGCCTCCCAAGCCAAGCTCCAGCCAGAGGTCAACTTGGCGACCTCATCCCCTGAGCTCCAGCCTGAGACCCACGAAGTGGTCTCGTTTCATGGTTTTGATCCTGTTTCCGTTTCCTCATTTCCACAATTCTAGTCCATGCCTTGTTCATGCCCGTTTGTAGATCACCTGACCCACACCTGTTTATGACCATGTTTTTGCCTTCCGATTTTGGATTTGTCTGCCTGTATCTTATTAAAAAAAAAAGCTTGTACTGCACTTGCATCTGCCTATCTCCGCATTACATGACTGATCTCATTAGGCTGGGTTTTCCCAGCCACACAATTCTGACGACTCACCACAATTATGTTTCTTTTTTCATATCTTAACTATAATGGGGGAAGTTCTTATTTTACCGATTTCAACAATACATCTTAAGAATTCATTAACATCAAACTGGTAAAAAGAAAAAAAAAACAGACTTAAAAAGTCAGAGTACAAACTCTCAATTTTTCTGAGAAATAACATAGCAAGCCTTAGAAAAAGATACATTTGGAACTGAAGAAAGGGCGCTCTGAAGAATGGGCACTCAATGATCTCACTGAGTTTAGCTTCTTTGATTAACACTTTCTCTCTTATGATCTCATATATTGGTCACACATGAATAGATCTCATTTTGATTTCTTAACATATACCAATTGATTTCTTGCCTGTACCATTTGCTTTTGAAAATATATCATACTAACACATACACATATCCTTGAATATTGGTGCATCTCCTCTAACACAGGTGGCCTTATCATAACTTGTACACACACAGGCCTTTGTGTATGACATTCTGTATTTATCTAACTTCTGCAGTTTGAACAGTAGCCCACTCATAAAGCTTGGCAATAATAGTGTATACAAGTTAAGAAATGACAGATAACAAATTAGCGAGCTAGGAAGAAAAAGATACAAACTGCAAGTGAGAAATGGGTGCTTAGTAATTTCCCACAAAATGTAAATAAAAGCAGAATGCAATGATTGCAAATCTCATAAACCCATGTGTTATTCACAATAGAACATAGAAAACATACACAATGTTTAAACTGAGGAAATGTTAAGTTTAAGGTTAATTGGCAACAGGTCAGTAACATGATTGGGTATAAAAAGAGTATCTTAGAGAGAGAGAGTCACTCAGAAGCAAAGATGGGATGGAATCTGGATGGAAGCATATGTTGCTCTAAAACCTATATGTACCTTTCAGCATTGATGTTGCCTTTCCAGATGTGCAAGCTGCCCATTCCATAGGCACTAATGCACCCCCATACCATCACAGATGCAGACTTTTGAACTGAGCGCTGATAAAAAGCTGGATGGTCCCTCTCCTCTTTAGTCCAGAGGACACAGCGTCCATGGTTTCCAAAAAGAATTTCAAATTTCGATTCATCTGACCAGAGAACAGTTTTCCACTTTGCCTCAGTCCATTTTAAATGAGCTTTGGCCCAGAGAAGACGGCAGCGTTTCTGGATCATGTTCACATATGGCTTCTTCTTTGCATGATAGAGCTTTAACCTGCATTTGTGGATGGCATGGTGAACTGTGTTCACAGAGAATAAGTTCTGGAGCTGTTTCTGAGCCCGTGCAGTGATTTCCATTACAGAATCATGCCTGTTTTTAATGCAGTGCCACCTGATGGCCCGAACATCACGGGCATGCAATATTGATTTTCACCCTTGTCCCTTGCTCACAGAGATTTCTCCAGATTCTCTGAATCTTTTGATGATTTTATGTACTGTAGATGAATTTTATGTTAAGGAACATTATTCTGAAATTGTTCCACAAGTTGTAGATGCAGTTTTTTGCAGATTGGTGAACCTCTGCCCATCTTTACTTCTGAAAGACTCTGCTTCTCTAAGATACTCTTTTTATACCCAATCATGTTACTGACCTGTTGCCAATTAACCTCCAGCTGTTTCTTTTTAGTAACACTTACATTTCCAGCCTTTTGTTGCCCCCATCCCAACTTTTTTGAGATGTGTTGCAGCCATCAAATTCAAAATTACCTTATTTTTTTCTTAAAATGGTACATTTACTCAGTTTAAACATTCGATATGTTTTCTATGTTCTATTGTGAATAACATATGGGTTTATGAGATTTGCAAATCATTGCATTCTGTTTTTATTTACATTTTACACAGCGTCCCAACTTTTGTGGAATTGGGGTTGTACATGAATACTCTCTTATATCTTATACATTGATTATACATGATTGGATTATACTTTGATTAAAATATTCCATATATTATCACCACATAATCATATGCTTAAGATGTTTAAATGCTGATTTAACATTAAGTCACTCTCTCTTCATGATTGAAATACATTTCAGAGTCATTATTAGGCCTTCGATGGATTAAAACATTTCTTATCACTCGGATTATTTTAACTTTTGATTGGACCTGATGGATTACATAATAATCATATTTAAATCAAAGAAATTCTTCTATAGTATCATAATGATTGCAATATTGGGTTACTGTTAATATAGCCTAATAAAACATATTTTAATGATTTTTTCTTTATATTCAAATGAATAACAACTAAATTATCTTTAAATTCCAAATCCTTCTCACGCTCTCAATTCTCTGTCAACAAGTCAGTCAAAATTAGCACAAGTGTTTAAATGGTCGGCTGCATCACACCCCTCACCCCATGGATTTCACCGGCCTGCTTCCATTCCGGCCTCTGGCTACAGCCCCCTTTTCATCCCACTTAACACCCCACATTGTTATGGATCCACGATAACAATGGTGCTGGAGAGGAGGGTGGAAGGATATGACCACATACCATGGATTAATGTACAAGTGCAGTATTGCAACTCTTTCCGTCACTGTGTCTGTGTCTGTGTGTTTGTGCTTTGTCCAGGCTCATTCTTGTGGAACACGTGGAAGGGAAAAAGGAGAGGAAGGTCATGGGACTATCATATGGGTCGAATAGGGATTGGGAACAAACAGCAAGTAGTGTTTTTGAGTTCCGTTAGCAGATGATCACGGGGTCATATTTCCATTCATTTCTAATGCAAACAATAAGATTTCGCATTCAGGTCACTGAGAAGAGAATGGGAATTTCGTGGAATTATGATGTCATGTGTGCGGCGGGGTTGCCTCCTATACACATTCTTACGGTAAAGGAAGAGCAAAGGGAAGGAAGGGAGAAGAAGAGTGGGGGTAGGGAGGGAAAGAGAGAGAGAGAGAGAGAGAGAGGAGTGGGCTGACATCAGCAGCCTCCAGAATCATGCTTGCCAAGTGGAGAAAGGGAAGCTCATCCCTGAAGAAACACCTAGAATTCTGCATATTACAGGCCTAACTGGGGAATACAATACACTTGTGCTGGAAATTATTAAACCGCTTTATTGCCGGAGGCTTCGGATTATCAGACATCTTTTTTTTTATTGCTGGTAAATCGCAAACTCCAGCTCCGCGAGGCTGCCCTACATTTTATACTCTGTTCTCTATGCGTTTTTTTTTTTTTTTTTTTTTTTAATGTTTACAACGTCTCGTGGAGATATCTTCAGGCGGATGTTTGCTTCATCCATAAAGGCGTGAAAAAAGCATTTTATGGACAGAAAATTTCCCGACAGAAATACGGGAATGAGGTAAAGAGCCGAGGCGAAAAGAAAAGGCAGAGTGGCGGACATTGTGAGCCTGAAAACGGCCGCACACAGAAAGAAGATGCACAATTAATCCAAACATCTCAGTACTCAGGACCGTATCGGCACAGTATGTAACACTGTTTCTATGGTCTTAGCATCTCGTTGTTTACAGCAACCAAAAGGACGTTAATATCGTCCTCAACCCGTCGAATTGTAAAGAAATAGGGCGGGCAATTTGCCCCGACTTTTTGTTCAGGTAATATTTACCTATAGCTCAGTGTAACATGTAAACATGTTCCACTGTGATTTTGTGCACTAACGTAATCAAGCGACCGCAGGACGTGGAGGAAAAACCACGGCGTTACTTCAAGGCCTGGAAACGAAGTGTGCTTAAAGAGAAACACACTAAACGAGCCTGACTGACATTAGGATTCACGTGCCTCATAAATATGAGCAGATCAACTCAAAGGCATTGAGTTCCCAGCTACACCCAGCTGTGTTTTCCCACAATATGCAACATACTGTTTGGGATCACTGACTGCACCCTTTCTATATCTGGACAATCAAATCTGCAGGTCTACCTTTTTTCAGGATACCAAAGTGAAAGTTTTGTCGAGATGGGGAGCGATGGTGAAATCCTAAGCCACGACTTGGCAAAGGTGTCTGATGAGGACTTGCTGGCTTGCTCTAAAGAAGAGCTGGTGAGTCGACTGCGGCGAGAGGAGTCAGAGAAGATGTCGGCGCTTATTCAGCGCGGGCGCCTAATCAAGGAGGTGAACAAGCAACTTCAGGGACATCTGCTTGAAATCAGGGAGCTCAAAGCCATCAACCAGCGGCTGCAGGAAGAGAACCAGGAGTTGCGTGACTTGTGCTGCTTCCTAGACGATGATAGGCTGAAGGTGAAGAAGCTGGCACGAGAATGGCAGCTATTTGGCCACCATGCCGCCAAAGTGATGCGTGATGACCTGGGCGGCTACCTGAAGAAGCTCTCTGACCTGGAGCGTCTGCAGGATGGTCTGGTCAAGGAGAATCTGGACCTGAAGGAGCTGTGTCTAGTGCTCGAAGAGGAGTGTGTGAGCAGGAGTGATTCAAGCCCAGGGGGATCGACTGAGCTCAACCTGCCATGTATGGTGGCCCGGGACCTCGGGGATGGAAGCTCGAGCACTGGGAGCGTAGGCAGCCCTGACCAGCTCCACCTGGTATGCTCACCTGATGACTGAGCAAGAGTTCAGAGAAAGAGAGAGGATAATAGCCATTATCCCTTTATTCCTCTCAGAGAATGACAGAGAAGGGCCTGAATGAAGTTATATGGGCCAACCCAAAGGAGCAAAGAAGTTTACGATTTTAGTTGTCATCAAACATCTCAACTGCTTATGCTAGACAAATAGATAGGCCACATTAGTCTTTTCTTTGTTTTTCCCTTTCGACTGTTGTTAATTATACCCAACAATGTAGATAGACTTTATTAATGTGAATGATATTACTTTGCTTTGGAGAATAAGCATGATTGCAATAGTTTTAAGCTTTACTTTAGCTCTGTCATATTGTGTTTATTAATTTTTTTTTCAAAAGAAAGTAGTACAAGGTCACTGGGATTCCCCCCACCCCCCCAATCTATTATGTTGTACAAGTGGTTGTACATAGGAACTAACTGATCAACTGGCTATTTACCACCGGTTTTTGCTGCACTGAAATGTATTTTAAGGGGGTCTCATGTTTTAATGATGCACTAAACAGGGCTGAAACAATTCCCAAATGATTCATGTTTTTAAACTTCATAGAGCCATAAAATGACCTCTCTGAGGTCATGCACAACAGCACTGAATCATTTTCACAGGTCTCTCAAGACCTCTGGTTTAAAACTAATTGATTGCCAGTTATTTGGCTGTATGAAATGTGCACTGAAATCGCACATTCAGAATTAGTACACTTTCTCACAATTATGATGTACAAAAATTGCTCTGGTAAGATTTGTTACACTAAACCATCTTGTTGACTACTACACTGGACACCAGATGATTTTTCGCATTGATAAATTTTATTATCTAACTACTCACTGTACCATTTTTTTCTGTTTTTGATTGTTGATTTTATGGGATTTTACATAGCTACATGCTATGTTTACACACTGGCAACTGCACTGGGTACAATGATGTTTGTGAATTTATAATATTGTATAATTACTTTAATTATGTTATTTAGCTTTTACCTATATATTTTGATTTAGATGTACATCAGTATTACTTTAACACCTTTTCTCCCTGTTTATATCATAAGAATCTGATTTTGTGGCTTTGTTTTTGGCTGTAATCTTTGGGCCATGGTTGTTGTCAGTGGGAGAGCTTTAAATACACTTGATTGAGCTTGATTGAGAGACCTGAATGTGTTATAATCTTTCTTGTGTGCTGGGAGACATCTAGACAAGCAAACTGCATACAGAGTGAACGTTTTATTGATTTGCCTATTTAAAAAAAACAAAAAAACAGTTTGTTCATTTTGGAGGCCAAAAAGACAGACGTATGAAGCATGTTATATTTTTGGCTTACCATTTTCCCTAATGGAGTATACAGAGGGCCTTTGAGAGCATGCATTCACAGGGTCAATAAGCACAAATCCCCTCTTCACTATCTCAATCATACATGCACCAAGCTTTGAGTAAGAGCCACTCTTTAGATTCAAGAGCTAACAGAAGACCCTGTGTTCAAATCAGGGTCACCAGGTTTATTCAGTTTGCCCTGGGTAGTTGCAAATATTGCTCTTGTCACCATCATTCTTATGCATTCAATGTAACCCTTGTTTCCTCATTCCCTGAGTTATTTATTTCCAATTCTAGGTCATTTGTCTCTAACTCAAACTGAGCATGAGATTAATAGTAGATTAAGGATGGGTCTTTTCTCAGATACCTTATTGGTAGCATCACAGGTATAAGGCAGAACACAGAGGGCAGCACTGTTGTGCCAACTGCATACATAGTTCAACAGTTTTTAAACATACAATTTTGCATTAGCCCTGTGATTGACTGTTGTTACAGCCAGGTGAATTTTCCTGCCGTGTGCCTGGTGATATCGGGATTGGCTCCAGATCCACCGCTACCCCGGCTAGGATAAAGTGGTTACTGAAGTTGAATGAATGCACTGTAGGTCACTTTTTTTTTTTTTTTTTTTTTTTTTTTAAATAATGCAATACACTGGCAATGTTATAAACATTGACAAGTTAGGCAATTATTGTGATCTAAAATGTCCATTGGCACATATTTAGTTCTGAGGGAGTCAGGGAATGTATAAGCTATACAGAGGAATGACAAAAAAAAACCCACTTGACTTGACTTGAATACACTAGCTATCAGGACATCCTAAGAGGAAACAGTGTCGACTCCTCCTTTCCTCCTTCCCCATCCCCTAGGCCTCTGCTGTACTCTGTTTCTGTTTTCAATCAATGGCTTCTTTTTTATTTAAATGAGTGCATCTGAAATCTATAAATCTGCATGTCAGCTGAAAAAATTGCTGAAAGTATTGCTGAAATTACACAAATGCCAACTAATTTTTATTTATTTATTTTTTTTTTATTATACTCTTACATGTTATACAGTATGAAAACCTTTCTTCAATGCTAAGGCTTACAATCTCAGTGACGAAAAAATATAAATATAGTTTACTCTGAACAATAAATACACATCTGCTAAATTGTATGGTCCAGCCGTAGTAGTGGATCAAATACGCTGTAATAATGCATACACTGTAGATTTCAATATATTAAGTACTTTATCTTTTATATATATATATATATATATATATATATATATATATATATATATATATATATATATATATATATATATATATATATATATATATATATATATAACTTTAGAAAAAAAAATTCACACAGCTAGCATGTAATGAAAAGTTGTATTAAGTGCACATTTGTCCAAGACCGTTCATCATCAGTAGAACAATTCAAATGAATCAGTGTAGCTGATTTATTACTGAAATGTTTCAGGCTTGTAATGTTTGTAATGCCAAAATACCCAAATATTTTAAACTGGACATGATGTAACTAAGTAGCTTAATACACTGTACCATGTAAAAATGCATAAAAGAAATTACATTAGACTTTTAGCTTTGGATTGCATAGAAAAAAGTTATAAAATCTGTCAACAATAGTAAAGTAGTGTCCATCCAAACACAGTGATCGGCTTATATGCCTATTCATCAGTATGTAGTCAGTTAATGAATATTTCTAATAAGAAAGTTTTTATATAAAGTATAAAGTACAAGTAAATACTTTTCAGTATATAAGGTAGTTTATATCATAGTTCATAGCTCATAGTTATGATTTTCATAAGAAATGTTTAAACATTTGTACTTTTAATAGAATATACTAAATACTACATTGTGCTTTGCAGTATTTCTGATTTGTTCTTATTTAATACCCAGTGTGAGCGCTAAAGCTAAATTGCTTAAACATGGAACCCATTTGAGGCTTTATTGGATTTGTCTCACTGGGGGAACCCTTTAAATGTTGTTTGTAGAACTCAACAACAGTATGTTTCTCCATCAGAGACGGGTTCTAAGTGGAACCACTTTACGAAGCCCAAGAACCTTTGATTGCCCAAGGTTTTAATGACCCCTATTTTCTCAGAGTGTATAAGAAAACACAGTGCTAAAGGCACAAGTTTGGTACAATCAGTACAGTCTGCAGAGTATTTCCAACTACACTTGTGTTTCTCTGACCTAGTATTAAACACACCTGTGAACATTCAGAGCACTTAAGGTTATGGTTAAACATGAGGTAAAACAGATTAAATGGTCAGGATGGTAGGCGAGTTGAGGGATTGATCTGACTGGTCCCCGCTGCTGCTGCTACGCCGATGAGCAATACCACACGGCTCTGGATTTCGGGAGGGCTGGAACGTACCATGCTGAGTCGTGGAGGAGGCAGAAAGGCTCAGTGCTTGTGATGAAGTAGGAGCATTGGTGTCAAGAGAGGTAGTAGGATAGGTGAAGATTAGGCTAGAAGTGAACGGAGTCAGACAAGGTGTGGAAATGAGGACTGGAGTGTGGAGGGAATCTGACTCTGGATTCATACCGCCAGAAGATGTTGAAGATGGAGGTGGGATGGTGATTTTTGGCTTTGGTTTCTCTTGTTTGGTGGGAATCTGGCATTTTCTAGAGGGTCCAGGAAGTTCAGAATCTACTGGCTCAATTTTAATTCCACCCAGGGTAGGAAGAACGGAATTAGAGTCAGAGTCTGAATCAGAATCCTGGACTTTGCAGATGGGTCGGTGGGCCTCAAGAACCAGTTCAAGCTTCTCTTTTTCCTTCTGTAGCTCAGCAATCTCTTTCTTTAGGCGGGACTTTTTGTCTTCCAACTGGTCAGTCTCCTGCAACAAAGGATTTTCATGGTACAGTTTGGTCCAAGTCAGTGTAAAAAGGCGGGTAGTATGAGTAGCATCACTTATGAGTCACTTTAGATAAAAAGCATCTGCCAAATGAATAAAGTGTAAATGTAGATCAGCTTACATTCTGAAGTGAGTCAGTCAGTTCACGGCGACGAGTCCTACACTTGGCAGCAGCCAGTTTGTTTCGTTCCCTTCTAATTCTGCGCCTTTCAAGTTCTTCCGGTGATAACTAAGGTCAGAACAACAGTAATGTGAGAAAAATCTTTAAAATATAAATATCTAAACCAAACACATGGCCTAGATGTTCATATAGGCAGCTCATATATGTACTTAACCTTGTACTTTAGAGCAAAATATAATAAACACAGTACACAGTTTCAAATTGTGAAAAGGTCACATCACCAACTTTCAAACTGTAATACTGCCATCTAGGGGACAGGGTCACTTCCATTTGATGGGTACCACTAGAAGAGGCTGTGTAAAAAAATTACCACTAGTTTACATCAGCATCCTTGCAGTCTGCCTTCTCCCATTTCAGCATTCACTTCTGTCTAATTCACTTTTTTGTTTGATTTCACGTGCCTTTTCTTCCTGCCCCTTATTTTGATGACTCATCTAGACCCCTCACTGACTCAGGTGTGAGTCATATGATTTTGCTCCAATGAGTCACATGATTTCCTGTCTCATTATTTCACTTGTCTCACACCCTAAGACGGAGAACTGAGACTGAATTAAACCATAAATGCAAAGAATGGACACACACACACACACACACACACACACACACACACACACACACACACACATACAAATCACAAGGAAGGTCAAATGAATATGCCATGCCTTTTTCACACCTTTTGTGGATCATCAATGCTCTTGTACAGCTAGGTCATATGCACACCCTTCAGAGTCACTACAGGATATTACACATCGTCTGTTTCTACATTCCTCATACATTTCTGCCAGCTACTTCTCCAGAATGTAGAGGAGGAAGGGTGTAATGGATCATAGTCATTTAAGAACAGAGTACCATGTGACTGAAGTCTTTTAGAGCATCAGCAAAAAGAAATGTATGACCTTTGTGGTTAACCTCACTAATATTGATTCAGAATTGGGAGATAAACAAAACTTACATGTTCATCATTCCTGCGTCTTGTGGAGCTTCCTGAGCCTGTTACTGCCCTGATGACTCCTGGTCGGAGAAGGTGTGATTGGGTGGGCTGAAGGTTCACAGATGCAAGTCTTGGTGGCAGGGGGTAAGGGTGGCGAGGAGGTTGCTTGGATGGTCCTGGCACTGGAAAAACAGACGGCTGCACGAGCCACTGTAGGTCTTGGTTTGAAGTTATGGCATTTAGAGTGGGGACAAACTGACTGGATCCTGCCACTGAGTACTTTGGCTAAGGGTTTAAGGACAGATGAAGCGTTTGTCATTAAAGCAAAAAAACAAAAACAAAAAACAAACAAACAAAAAAAAAACCACATGGGTTTTGTCCATATTAAGATATGAAACAGTAGTAATGAAGGCACCATAAGAATTATTATTATGAAGGTTTATGTGGAAAGAAATACAGATTTTGGAGACCATATGGCTTCTTAAGAGTCCAGTATAAAAACCACTCATAGAGCCAAGATATTTCAAATAAGTATTCATTATTATGGTTATATTTAGACTCTTGAATTATGAACTAAAATATTAATTTTGAGTTATGAGCGTTCTGTCCAGTGCTATAACACCACTTTATTAATGGACGTTACTTTATATCTATTATTATGAAGAGACATGCCAAAAAACATCAGCAATGTGACGGACTTACCTCTTGATGCTGGGTCGCACCGGTGCTGGTAGCTTGAGTACCGCTAGCAGAGCTCGACCCAGATCCAGAACTGTTATCAGGGAAGTTCTGATCCGTTCCTCGCCCAAAGTTCCCGAAGTTTCGATACATGTAGGCCGTTTACTTTTCAGAAATCCCAAGAAAACAAACCAAATAAAAATTCGTCTTAGTCCGTAACAGATGCTCAAACGTTCGAGCTCACCCGCGCTGACTAACTTATAGTCTGCTGTAGTACGAGAATTCAGTTATTTACCCCTGCCTGGTTGGAATCCACCTGTGACTTCTCAAGGGTGTACTCAAGCACGAGTTTATATTCGTACTCTTCAAACTATCGACAATAATTGATTAAAAAGAAAATATGGCTTGAAAACCTCGTAGGATATTCCGTTTTAAACCAATATCTAATAATACTTTGCGATCATACTCACTTAACTTGACATTGTGTTATGTGCACCCCTCCCAATTTACGAGAAATGGTGCGGTCTACAAATAGGGTGACGAACGATCACGTGTAAGTTGACGTATATGCCCATATTTAGTTTTTTTCCGGGAATCCCTTTTTGGGTTTTTTTTTTCTACACTTTTTGAAGGGTTCGCCCCTTGGTACTAACAGAAACTTATTTGTGTGTGTAGTTCAGCACAGTGGTAATAAAACAATTGACTGTTGATAATGTAGTAAGTTTTTTAATCGTTTTTAATGTCTATTATAGTGTCAATGTGCTGTACATTGTATAACCTAATGAGTTAATCTGAGTACCTGGGAATTCTGGATGAATTAAAGGAGAAAGGGGCGGGAATGTTGGGCACAGTGAAACAGAAAGTAGACTGAATGGTTCAGCCTAAAGATGCTAAATTTCAGGCTATTTGACAAACAGAAAGTTTATCAATTCCACTGATGTTATAGTAGACAACGATTTTGATCAAAGTGAAAACAAAACAATCAAATTATTCAAAGACTGTTGTGTACATTTTTCTTTTATTTTATTAACGTTGTTTTTTTTGTTGTTTTTTTTTATGCTGTTTGTCTCGGTTGGTGTTAATTGTTAATGTGTAGTGTGACCATGTGGTCAGTACGAGATATGAAAATCGACAGCTGCATCTTTCTGCCACTCATTTCCCGACAATCCTGTGACTCATCAATGAGGTCCTGAATAAAGCTGCTGCCACATAACCCCAACTAGGGGCACTAAATACTAAATACCTATTTTTTTTTTTTTTTTTTTATCAATAATAAACACAGAAATATCATTTTGGGATGATAATATCATAAATAGTCATTTCTAAATCAAAACAATCAAATTATTCAAATTATATGATCATATTATATATTTTTTTTAGCTTGTTTAAAGCTTTTTTTTAGCTTCTGTACAGTGAGCTAATTTACAGTTAGCTGAGTACTGAGTTTTGGACTCGATTTGATGAGAAAGTTTCATATCTCAGTCTCAACAGCTTTATTAGCAATGTGAGCAGACAAGAGAAATTAGGTAATAGGTGCGTGTGACGTCATGCATGTAAATTGTGTGTCTGGGACTAGATTGAGGCAGATCAGCCCGGACCAGAGCATGGAAAAAAAAAAAAAAAAAAAACCTAACTGAGACACGCCCAGCCACATGTTTGTGTACGGCAGGTGATTTCTTGGTGAGATGGCATGCCCCGACATCCCGCAGGCTTTATTCTAATGAAAACCGCTGACGTTGCTGAGTTTTTTGGGCGGTGCTCAGTGGCACTCCCCTTTACAAAACACACCGGGTGACAAACCATCAGATTACTGGATTTAAACATTTTCAATCTGCACTATTCAGGTTTTCCAGTGAATTCGGTTCCAATAAGATCTCAAACCTCTCACTGTCATTTTTTCCAATAAACTGGATACATTTAGTTATATTTTGAGCATCGATGTTTTTAATTCTTTGCTTAACTGTGGCTGAAATTGTTTAATAAAATAACTAAATGGCATTGGAATGCGTTACATTTACTCACCAAGGCACTACTAATGTGCGTTGATAAATACAGTAGGTGTCTCTACATTGATGTTATTGTGCCTGGAGTATCTGTGCTTCGTTAAGAAAATTGATTTCCTTTTAACATAGCTAGATATGAAAATGCCTTAACATAATAACACAGACTAATCACTGTGCTGTGTTATATTTATGTCTTCAACAAAACTTTCAAACGTTTCAATTCCATTAATAGGCTACAATTTGGCGAGATTGAGGAGGCTGTGGGATTTCCACGATACAAATGGAGTCCTAACAACAGACTGTCGCTTAAGAAACTATGATATGGTAGAACGACCGCTAACCAAACAGTTTGCCTTACAGCCAAAGGCGCAGTTACCTACCTGCCTATCCACATACCTAACAGAGGGTTTGTGCGCATGCGCACTTCATTTTTTGCACAAAAATGGAATAGTTTTAGGCTGGAAACATTTTCTGAAAGAGTCACAGTTATAAAATAATTTACAAAATAGTACAAAAACTTGCGTTATTTTACGGGAACTCCCAACAGAAGGACAATTTGATAAGGTTGGACAAATCGTTAGAAAACAACTGTCAGAGATGCTGTTAGTGAAAATTAATCAACACCTTCTGTCCAATCAGTTTCCAAAATTTCACAGCGCCGGGGTATATGACATTAATATATAATAATGTATATGAAATATAGATTTGAAAATATGTAAATATAAATATAATTTATGAAAACGGTTTAAATTTTTCCTAAAATAAAAAAAATAAAAAATCTGTGTTACTGTTTTCGCTTCACCATTCCTTTTTTCTGTCAACATAACGTTCAATGTTATACGCGTTGTGACTATTTTGACTGACATGCACAGAATCCAATCAACATTCAGAGTTACGTCAATCGATTGGCTATTTGACCAATGAGATTAGAGACAGTACAGCGGTGCCACGCAGGCACATTTTCATCAGCCAATGACAAAACAGGTGGGGCGGGTTTACGGGTGTCTACGTTGCTGTAAGTACAAGTTAACACACGAACTTAGCAGCCTATTTTGAAGTTCTGCTTTTACTGTAAGATTAAGGTAGCTGAAATTTAATCATTTTTTTGACATTGTCGGTCCATTTGATTCTAAGCTTCGACAGTAGCTTATAGTCAGTGTCATCTTCTAAAGTCAGCTCGCTGGCCATCAGTCTGTCTAGCCACCTAGCTAGCCAGATAGCACAGTATTCAGGTAGAAATGCGGGAAGGCTGACCAGTATTAGCTAACTGGGTATTTATATTACACACAGGAGTCACGTTAGATATTGGGTTAATAGGTGTATGTACCTTTTATTCTTTTTCAGGTAAATCTATAGATAATCATATTGTCTTCTTGTTTAAAGGAGGAAAACGATGGCCCATCAGCATCATGGTTATCGGGCTAGTAAGTATGAGAACTTTGCAATCAAGCTGCCTGGTGTCCTCAGAATATTGCAGTAGTGTCGGCATGTTATCTAAAATATAATGTCAATACGCCAAATTTGATATCAGTTGCCTCATAACGATGACATGTATGATTTCTAACATACACTTGATGTTAAGCAAATCAAAATAAAAAGTGAAAAGAAATTCCTTTCGCATCCCCACAGCAGTTTTACATTCCGTTACAGTCACACGTTGACCAATGCCCCTCTCTAACCATGTGATTTAGTGTTTGTAATGTAATCTTTAAGTCGTGGCAGTTTGTATTAAATCTCTGTAATTGTATATTGTCTCATACAGCAAAACAGAGAGCTCGTGCAGCTCCTCCAGGAGATCCCCTCCTTTTTGAGGACACCAGTTCTGGGGTGCCACCCATGAACAACCAGAACTACTATGAATCTGGTTATAACATGGGTGCCGGAGTATCAGGTGGCCAAGGGACCGGTGGAGTGAACAACCTCTTTGCAGATCCCATGGCCAGTGCAGCTATGATGTATGGTTCCTCACTTGCAAACCAAGGCAAAGACATAGTAAACAAAGAGGTGAGATGTATAAATGATGATGTTGATAGCTAATCATATGTTGCACTTAGATGCATTTTTCAGTTTTTTGATCAAATTGACAATTTATTTCTGCTTGCTGTATTACAGATCAGTCGATTTATGTCTGTGAACAAGCTGAAGTATTTCTTTGCAGTTGACACGAAATACGTCATAAAGAAGTTAATGCTTCTCATGTTCCCCTATACTCATCAGGTAACAAGAGGAACTGTTGCATTCAGTGGGCAGATTGTCATTACTAGTACTTGCATTCTTGTAACAGTGATGTCATTTCAGCATCATTTTAGAAAATGTTTTATTAGCATAATGTGTTTAATGGATCTGATCTGAGAGAATTCTAGACAAGCTTTCTCTCGGTTTGTTGCTTATCTCTATAAATGACGAGAACTGATATCTGAACAGGAGTACAGCACTGTAACGCTGTCTCTGTCGTAATTTACTGTGATATCATCAGGACTGGGAAGTTCGGTACCACAGAGACTCTCCACTCCCCCCTCGACATGATGTCAATGCTCCAGATCTCTACATACCTAGTAAATACTTACTGCATAATATTCATTTTGTATAAAGGATCCAGTAGGTGCATGTTGGATTCTCTGTAGTGAAATTGTTTTGACACCAGCCAACACAGATTTTTAGATCAGTTGGATAAGAAAGTACAAGATATAAGATCACACTGAAATTTTTAACAAAGCGAAGAACACCTCAACAAAACCTGAGCCTTATTTTATGTGTGATGAGCCCTATTGAATTGACATGGAAGAATAACACATCAATGGGATATTACATTGTTATATAAAGTGTGACCTCGATTCATTTAACATTATCATATAGCCTATTTGGGCTATATATAAAGTCAGACTCATTTTGCAAGGTATATACTGTATTACTTGCTTATTGCTTGGTTTGATTATCAAAAGAGTAAACGTTTTTTTTTTTTTTTTTTTTTTTTTTAAAAGCAATGGCTTTCATCACCTATATTTTGCTGGCAGGAATGGCTTTAGGAATACAGAAACGGTGAGTTCTGAAATGTCACCCACAGAATCAGCACAAAAAAAGCTTATATTAAGTGCTTATATATATATATATATATATATATATATATATATATATATATATATATATATATATATATATATATATATATATATATATATATATATAAGATCCTTGGTTGAATAATCCAAACTCACAATATTATATTTATATGTCTTTTACATTATTGTTGTGTGCAGTCCTGAATTATTCAGCGTCTTCACTGTTATGTCTGTACACGATCAGAACTCAGAGATTTGTTTGCATTTCTTTGTTGCTAGGTTCAGCCCAGAGGTCCTTGGTTTGTGTGCAAGCACTGCTCTGGTTTGGGTCATCATTGAGGTTCTTGTAATGTTGCTGAGTCTGTACCTGCTCACAGTGCACACAGATCTTTCAACCTTCGACCTTGTGGCCTACAGTGGATACAAATATGTTGGGTGGGTTTTTTCCCCTCCTCCCATCTGCTCCTAATGACATCATCCTAAATTCCATAATCATGTCATTGCCATTTTCATTCATTTTCCATTACACAGTTATACACACAAAAAAAAGTTGATTGTTTTGTTTTTTTGTTTCAGAATGATCTTCACAGTTCTGTGTGGACTTATCTTTGGCAGTGATGGCTACTTTGTTGCTCTTGCCTGGTGCTCTTGTGCCCTCATGTTTTTCATTGTGAGTACTGGGAGAGATCCAGAAGTTCATATATGATGTTTTTAAATGGGATTCACATACACTATATGGCCAAAAGTTTGTGGACACTTGACCGTGACATGCATACGTTCTTTTTGAAAATCCCATTCTAGATTTAGTTGACCCCTTTCCTGTTATAATAGCCTCCATTCTTCTTTGAAGGCTTTCCACTAGAATTTGGAGCATGGCTGTGGGGATTTGCTTATTCAGCCACAAGAGCATTAGTGAGGTCAGGCATGGACGTTGATCGAGAAGGCCTGGGGTGCAGTCGGCATTCCAGTTCATCACAAAGGTGTTCAGTGAGGTTGAGGTCAGGGCTTTGTACAGGTCACTTGAGGTCTTCCACTCCAAACTTGACAAACCACGTCTTCATGGATCTTGCTTTGTGCACAGAGGCATTGTCATGCTGGGACAAGTTTGACCTCTTAGGTCTAGTGAAGGGAAATGTTAATGCTACCGCATACCAAAACATTCTATACAGTTGTGTGCTTCCAGTTTTCTGGCCACAGTTTGGGGAAGGCTCTGATAGATTGTGCTCAATATATGCCCAGTGAGGAGGTTTTCATTAACACATGAGTCTTGAGAAATGTTTAACATGCTACAGTAAGTATGAGAATTAAAATTTCAGTTCCATACCATGCTGACATCAAGAAAAACTATAATGAAAAATGACAATTATTCTTTACTGGTCATGTGGGTGTGATTGTCAGGTGTTCACAAACTTTTGGCTATATAGTGTAGCTTTACTTTGCCATTATGCAACCCAAATCAGAGTTCTGTTGTTTGGCTTGTTGATGCTTGACTTCTCACTAATTAAACAAGTTGTAATGTTAAAACATTAATAATTCTTATATATTTACAAATAAATTAGTAATACTTGTTTAAATATTTTACCGACAATACTTTTTCCAAACATAATAAATTAAAATTGGGGAAACCACAGTCATTCAACATCCAAAACTCTGATTGTTAGCACTAAACAACAATGCCCTCCTTTTTTCAACGAATACAAAACTCTTTGTGAGTTAAACAAAACAAATAAGTAGCTAAATACTTCAAGCATGGTTTCATTTAATATCTCCCGAAATCAGAAATCACTTGTTATAGGTGCACAGCGCTGACCAGTTGGGAATCAGGAGGTGAACTGCTGTTGTGTGGGGAATTAATACATTTTAATGTTATATTATAGTTATAGCCCAGTACTCTACGGTCTCAAACTGCACTGTGGGCATGTACCATTAAACATCATCAGTTCATAATGTTACAATGCTTTACATGTTTAACATCTATCTCTGTTTTGAACAAATTTTTTTTTTATGCTCCTTCAACACGACGCCATGTAAAAATGTACAGATTAACTTGTAATGACGATTGCGAAGACGCAACTAATAGTGTAACCAGCCGCATGAATCATTACAACAGAAAAGCAGTTAATTATAAATGAAACATCTAGCTATCTAACCAGTCAAGTTGCGGCTACATTTCTTGCGTAGTCGCTCACGTTGGCTGTTTTGCATGCTGATTTTATTGTGTTCCTCTTCAGCAGCGAGATAAGAAAAAAACGAGATGACAAAAATATCTCGCTTGTCTTTTTCCATAGCCTGAAGGTGTGAAATGTGTTTTCTTTATCTATGCACCTGTAGCTAGAGACACTGTGCGCCATCCAAGTCAAAATAGCGTGCACAGTTTGATTCACCAGTAGGCAAAATACATTCTCTCTTTAGTGCTGGCTTGTTTAAATGCAGCATTGAAAGTCCACTTGGTGGCAAAGAAAAGTAAATACAGTTTTACAGGCCAGAATGTTAGAATTTTAGCATATGTCAAATTCAAAACCTCAAGAATGTTCATCACCAGTTGACGCATGTTTTTCTATAGCACAGAAAGTATTTTAGTGTACAAGCTTCTTGTAGTGTGAATTTTGTTGTTAACCTCAAACTGCAGTGTCTTTGGCCTAGCATCACTACAAATGTGTAACACAGAAGAATTGTTAGCATTCATTTAGTTTTATTATGCTTTATTTAACCTGATGCATGAGTTTAGATGGACATTCCAACTGGATGTGCTACACTGTACCGAGGGCAAAAAAGATCTTTTTCAAAGATTCTACATGTCCATTTTAGACCTGCTGATAACAGTTAATTCTAACTTTCTATAAAGTTTGCGACAGAATTGTAAAATTTGCATTGAATGTAAAACAAGTGCACAAATGACATTATTGTAATTGTCTTCAGGTCCGCTCTCTCAAAATGAAGATCCTTTCTTCGCTGTCTTCAGACGCGCTGGGTGCCGGAGCAAGCGCTAAACCCCGCCTCCGCTTGTACATCACTGTGGCTTCTGCTGTCTTTCAGCCAATCATTATCTACTGGCTGACTGCTCATTTGGTCAGATGACCAGGTGTAAAGGTTCACAAGGAGGAAAAGAACTTTAAAACAGTACAAAAGGCAGTGTCTGGTGTGAATGTGATGACTCCATAGTTTTCTTTGCCATTTCAACTGGAAATATGGCCTGCCAGTAATAATTACATTTTGCCTGGCTTTGAGAACATGCCAAGGGATTATTATTGGTTGATTTCCCAGACTTCTCTTTCAGGATTTGGATTTTACATTTTAGGTATTATTGAATTTTTTTTTTTTTTTCTGGCTTGTCATAGGGAAGAAAAGGTCTTGTGACAGTTTCAAAATGTCACCTCTCTTTTAAGTTTAATTATTCAGTTCATCCTGTGTCCCTTATGCCCAGCGTGATTTTGTGTGGTATATCATAATAGTGCTAAACACACTCTCTGCTGAGCCAATGTGCCCTTATTTTCTATTTATCTGTGCATGAACAACAGTGCTTTTTCTTACAGCAAAATAAATGGTCAGTTAAAATATTACTTAGGTTTGTTGATACTGTACGTTACTGTTTTTAGGGTATTGCACATTCCACACCATACAATGTCGAGCTCTAAAGAAGAAGAATAGAAGGAGACTGCATCATGAATATTTTTATGTATTTGATGACAACTCAATCTAAACTGATTCCTAAAAAAAATCCCACAAGATACTATGTATTAAAACACCTTCCCTTTATATTTGTCTGTATGTTATGTAGATGTTCTTGAAAAATCTGCATTTTAAGGATCTTCCGTGGCTCCTTTCCAAACTTCATACTGCATACTAATTGGAGTATGTCAAAATAGTATAACTCTGAAGGTGTCATATTTTGATTGCATGGCTATGTACAAAACTACATAATCTAAAATGCATATAACTAACACTATTTAGCCACACTGCTTAGTATGGTAGTATGCACATTTGGGTCTAGCCTGTGTGTCCCCTATTAAGCCAAAGAACCTTTGAAACAATCATTTAAAACTTTAAAACCCCTGAAGTACACTAATATTATGTTAAAGTAGTATTTTACAAAATGTGTACTCAAGTAATTTATTTGTACATTTTTGGACATGTCAAAAGATAGGGGTGGTTGAAATGGCAAAAACGTCGTATCCTGAAGACATGTCTGCAATACAGATGTGTATCACGATAAACTTCCAGCAAAAAAAAAAAAAACCCTGAAAATTAGTTTGATGATAATTTTATTTAATGTCTAGGGAAAATAAATCAGTATCACATGATCATTTTGCCCAGCCTTATCTGAAACCACATACTACTCCACTAATTAGTACATACATGGTGTGCTACATTCAGTAGTATGCCACTTTGTTATTAAGCCCTATAGTGACTGGCCATTTTATCAGCTCCATCTATTACATACTGTACGTGCATTTTGAGGGTGTATAATTTCAGAATTTAACCCCACTCTATCCCACTGACAAAGTGTAATGTTATGATGCTATTTCTGAACTGTTCCCAGTGCAGCAGTTACGCTGACATGTACAGTGTTGCTAAGATTTTATCAGAGGGATACTGATAATATCTAGACGGCCCTGTGATCATGAAATGAATGGCGATGGGTTACATAATGATTAACACAAATTTCAAATAGAGAATGGAGCTGTAGTCTCTATCTGTATACCTACGAGAAATGTACACAATGTTTAACTGATACATTAATACAAGTACAAATGCACCCACCGAAATGCAATTACCATGTCTGTTATTGATATGCTGAGAATGATTCACAACTAAATGATATCTGATTAGCAGTGGTCCTATCCACCTTCCATCCTGTTCCATTTATGGATAAGATAGAGGAAGGTGGATATACTGTGCATTGCAGCAGATGGGCAGCAGACAGTAATTGTATACTACAAAGTGTACCTGTATGATAGGTGTACCTGATGAAATAGCCAATGAATGTGTATTATCATGCTGTTTAGTAAACTTTCAGAGGGGGAAAAAAGTGTAGTGGGGGGGGGGGGAAGCCTAGTGCACACTACACAAATTAGCCCTGATTACCATGGCTAATTCTGGGACTGTGTGACTAACCACACACCCCAAACTTCAGCTCCAGGACGGTACTGGGTCTGTACCTTTTCTTGTCATCTTTTAAGACTTGAGTGTCAATCTTTTACATGGTAAACTCCATGCATCATTCCATGTAAAAGATACCCTACAGGTACAGAAGATACCTTTGAGTACAGGAAAAGTACCCCATTTTATGAGAATGTTTGCAGATCGCTTTTAAGTCATGCACAAACTGAAATTAACTCGTGCACATCTGTTTGAAAGATAGCTGTACTAATGTCCACTCTCGCCAAATAGCTGCGTGTCTCTTTAAGGATGGTCTCGCGCTCGAGGCGCGCCGGCTGCAAAGCGTCTTTTCGGTTTCCTAGGAAACGTGGGAAAGGAGAGAACGCGGACAGGACAGTGAGGGGATATATTTGATGAGTGGCTGCTCTTTCGGTCACGTTTGAGCAAAATTCCTACTTCTTGCGCCTCAACTTTAACAGATCAGACGCAAAGCTTTAGGCATTTTAAATCCGAAGTGAAAGTTAGTCCCTGAGGTAAGTTTCTCCTGCCTGTCGCTATTTATTCCTCACATGAAAGGCTCATGAGTGCATAATTGTTCGCACCGTAACTTAATATTCTAGCGCCATTTTACCAGGTAATCTACATGTGCCATGTGGTTTCACTAATGTAAGTAGCCAGGTTGGGTGGTGTAATAGACACGTTTAAAATATTCCATGTTATTTATTTATTTATTATTTATTTCTAATATTATGACTCTACCTCCCCTCCCCCGCATTTCTCTCCGGTAGACTGCACTTGGAAGTGTGTGTGTGTGTGTGTGTGTGTGTGTGTGTGTGTGTGAGAGAGAGAGACTGACTGACTGACTTTCTTGGCTTACTAGTTTGCTCAATTATTTACCAACTTTCAGACTTGGACCAAAAGAATAGTTTTTCTACAGGACTGCCAGACCTTTTACTTTTTACTCATGAACTCTATATCATCTAACTTAGAGATTTTTTTTTTTTTTTAGACTTATACAGTACATCCCATCCATCTATCCATCCATTTTCTGTACCACTTATCCTCCTATACAGTACTGTGCAATCTATATGAAAAGTGTCGAAGTGCAGTATTAATGCTAATCTTATTTGGTATTCACCTTATGTTACTTTATCGGCATCTTTGTATGAGTTTAATGGCTGTTTTGTTTGTGTCCTAACAGACCGGAATCTGAATGTGTGTACATGTGCCCTGGAGCTGGGAGTCAGATGGAAAACCACACACACACACTGCCATCCCTTTCCCCTATCCATTCCCCCATAAACCCCTCTAAAGCACTTTCCCTTTCTCCATCTCTTCCCCAGCCCTCTGCTACAGTACCTGCCTCACTCCCACTCTCTCCACCTTCACTGTCCCAGTCCTCTCCCTCTCACCTCCTTAAGTCCTCAGGAGGGCTTAAGTCACACTGCCTCAGTCCCTCAACTCCATCAGATCAGGATGACTTGACCTGCCTCAACTGGCTGCATCAGAGAAACATACTGCCTTTGTCCAAAATGCCTCCACTGCCTCAGTTTGAATCGCCCCCTATCTCAAGTCTACCATCTTCCCCGGCCAAGCCTCCATACTCTTTCAGCAGTCTCATCTTCATGGCCATCGAAGACTCCCCAGACAAAAGGCTTCCTGTAAGAGGGATCTATGAGTGGATAGTCAACAACTTCCCCTACTACAGGACAGCGCCAAGTGGCTGGAGAAATTCAGTGCGACACAACCTGTCCCTGAGCAAGAGCTTTCGCAGGATGCAGAGGGACAAGAATCATGTGTGTCTCTCCCTCACTTTAAATTTAGTTCACAAAATTTGGATGTTGTGCTCATGCTGAGGATCAGTACTTTAGTGTGTTAACAATAAAATCTGTGCTTTAATCATAGTCCATTGGAAAGGGGTCACTGTGGTGTGTTTGCCCAGAATATCGTCCGGCTCTTTTAGAGGTGCTTAAGAAAACTCACTACTGCCACAACAACAACAGCAGTTTGCTGAATAATCCTGTTTTGTGAGTATATGTTTTGTTGTTGTTGTTGTTGTACTTTAACTATACACAGATATATTATTCAAATCATTTGATACTGCATGTAAAATAAGGTTTGTACTGATGGAGGAAGGAAATATCTTTTGGATTTTAATAGTTTTATTACATTATGAAATAATAATTTCATAAATTGTGTTATGCCACTGTTCAATCTTTTTTTTTTTTTTTTTTTTGAACAGGTTGGAGGTAGCTGATCATGGCCGGACTGCTATGTGTGACACTATGGAAATTTCAGGTTCAGAGATTTTATTTGTAATGAAAAAGCATGTAGTAAAATGACAAAACAACATAAAACAATTAGGTTCTCTTGCAGTGTACCTGCGGGTGGGGTTGTGAAATCTCCCTGAATAGCTAAATGTTTCCCATATATGTAGTACTGTTTTCTACTTCTTGCAAAGATCAGTGTTTTGTGTGCTGTTGTCATGACAACAACCTGAAATTACCCTGGCAACCTATAACGCCCTTTATATGCGTCTTTTAGCTCAGGCATTATGGAAAGGGATTTTTAAGACCGTGTCTGTGTTTACATTCTACTTTTGGCTAGGTACTGCTTCATAGAAATAACTGGCTAGACAGATGTTACGGTTTAGAGTGTAGCTTTTCACAGGAATATATCTTCATTCAGGCTTGATTTTAACATACGGGAGCAAAAGCAAAAATGAATAGACACTGTATAGTAAATTGGAAAGCTTCTGGAAATCAAAGCTTTAAGTATTATTGTTATGTATTTTTCCCCCGTGTATAAATATCCCATTCTGTTCTGTATCACAGACTTGGATTCAAATAACCCAATTCTGTCCTCAAACGCACCATGCTCTTTGATCCCTGAGCATGAGGAGCTGGTGGCCATACAGTCTGTAGAGCTTACAGAAGAGGCCGAGTCGGAGAAAGACCCACTGGCAGACAGCGGCTACATCGAATTCCACTATTATCAATGCGAACAATACCAGTATCTGGTGCTGCCTGGGAACAGCGATTTGGACCTGGAAACAGTTGAGATCCTCCAACTTGACGCGGAAGCACAAGAAGCTGCAGGATCGCTGCTCGATTTAGCAGAAGGAAACCACTGATACTCTTGATAGAAATGAATGGATAAGGCCATACAGATTGTGTAGACAGCATGTGCTGTACATTTTCAGGAACAAATATCTGAGGCAAAAATTGTGCTGGAAAGAGATTAAGGCTGTGTTGAGGGGGCTGTTTACGTACAGCTTTCATGCATTGCAGTTTTGCACAGTAAATGTGCAAAAACAAAACAACAAAAATCTGACTTTCAAGATGCAGAAATTAAAGCACACACCACTGTTAAAACAAAACAATAGTGCGGTTGATAAAGACATTTATCAGACAGCACTTTTTTTTTAATAGCCGGAGAAGATGTACACTTCAAAGACAGTTTATTAATATATCCACTGGGGTGCAAGTTTATTGGGTACAGCTACCTTGTCGCTTCACTTATTACTAGGTAACCCTGTCATAATGTTCACTGAGTTACTGGCGCGGTGAAAATGATCAACACAGGACCATTGCTGACCAGAGATTATTTGGGAGATGGACCGTTTTCAGCAGTCATACCAGCACAACTGCCATAAGTGCTGTACGAAAACTTGTCCAAGTGATATCTGATTAGTAATGGTCCAAAAATGGTTATTTTTCCATTAATGAATGGGATAGGCTGCAAGTGACTAATTGATTGCCATGGGTTGCCATCAGTTATTGGATAACTGCACTTGCATGGAGGTTGTACCTAATAAACTAACAAATCAGTACAGTTCAACAATTTTAAGTATGAGAATGAACCTTCTTGTTTTCTAATGGTATAAACGATATATTACGGTTAATAATGATATAGTGATATTAAAGGGAAAACTGCCACTCAGCCTTTTGGTTAGGATGTTTTAGGAACTTTTTTCCTCTTTTGATTATTAACATTGTAATGTCAATGTGTTCTAAAATGTAATTCTGTCATACTTAGTGAACCATATTTTATTCTGTTAATTTGGTTGAATTGTTCAGTTCTATGATAAGCAGCTTGAACCAAAATGCCTCCAGATTTTGTTTATATGTAAAGGCACTTGACAATAAACTTCTGCAGTGATTACCTTTGCTGTGCCTAGTGTAATGGATCCCGCTCTGTATTTGAAAGGAAAATGTGGTCTCTCCTTGCTCTAGCCTGTTTCAGCAATGCTTGGCATTCGTTCCTCAGATGACTCACTGCAGAAAATATGGTGGACAGGCACTCCCCAAATGGCGGGCAGTACTTTATGTATCAACTGTCTGTACCTACCCACATTATTTTCACGAAATAACAATCGAATTAACGTCTAAACCCTGCTGGTCACAGAGCAGGAAAGTATTAACAGCCTAGGTTAATCATGTGCCATGTTGAGCCAACGTACGCTATCGTTTTTATTAACGCGCATCCTGGGAGATGTAGTTTTGATAGTCGTCATTTCCGCGCTGTGACACGATCTGCAGCAGCCTGGGACTGACGGGAGCGCCATTACGAACAAACTACACCTCCCGTGGTGCACGTCGGTGTGGGCGCTTCAGCTCTGTTTAGCGTTTGAGGGGGAGAAAAAAAAATAAGTTGTCTAATTATTTCCAGACAACAGTAGACTCTCCTGTTCTCAAACTGAAGCTGTGGCGAATTGAATAACATACCAGAAATAAAGGTAAGGTAGATTAAAACCTCGTAGTGTATGTAGTGTTTACCGCTGAGTTTCTTCTGAAAACATTTCCTCATGCTTCGGCTTTTGTTGTTAAACGAGTTTGCGGCACATTAACTTTTAATTACAGATTAAAAGTTATTTTTAGTATTTTTTTTCCTTTAGGGACAACCATCCTACCAAGTCATGCTATGTTTTTGTTTTTTTTAATGTGCACGTTAGGCAAGAAAATTTAACAAGACCTTTTTTTACTTGTAAACTGTTTCTTGTCACTCGAGGATTTGTGCTAACTGAATAGAGAGGTAGGTATTAGCAAAGCTACTTTCTTGTCGCAGAAGTGTAACGAGCTTTAACCACCATTATAGCTTTTAGAGTTTCCAGGACTTCATGTTGTTTAGCAGTGAAAGTCAAGGCTTTTAACTCTTTATGTAAACTTGACACGTTGCTTTCAGTTTGACTGACCCCTGCTTCACTGGGAAAACTCACACAAGCAGGAGAGCTGTGTGTAATTGGGCGTACCTTCACAGACACACAAACATATTTGTCAATTTTACTAGTGTGGTTGGTGTGAAAATTGTTTGTTTCTTTTGCTTTTCTGTTTTACACTGTTCGCGCCATACAACAAAGCTTGTTTGGTGATAAACATAACATCTAATTCATGTGCTGGAGAGCAAGTGTTTTGTTCTATATATGTATTGTTTCTCTCATGTAAAGGCTTCACAGAAAGACTCACCTGTAAGAAATGTGTGGCATGCTGTCACTTGTGTTCTGCAGCCTACCACACCTCAATCAACTACTGCAGTTTTAGGACATTCTCAGATATACAGACCGTACACTGCTGCTGCTGGTTGGTCTGCATTTCTAGTTGTAAAATACAAAGCAATCAGCCTCTTCTGACTGATTCAGATGTGCAGTGATTCAGTTACATTTTAGTAGTTTTTCTGAAATTATTGCACGATACTGGCGGATTCATTTGCCTACCGGCGAGGGTGGCCGAGATTGCAAAAACAGAGGCGTCCTTTCACTAGGATGTAGATCTCTGAGTGGAGTAGAGCATGCCTTTAACCTCTCTGAGTCTACATTACACATTTCCAGAAAGACCAACAGACCCTTCGTTGTCTCAAATGATGCTTCCTAGAAAGGTCTGCACTTGTGATGCGTTCAAGCAGTTAGTCTTGGCAAACATGATTCAAGTGAGTTTGTGTTTACTCAGAAGTTACTAAGCCTAATTGTGTACCTTTTATCCACAGCATAGCTGTCACAGCAGAGAACCGAAGATGCCCACTGAACCTGGCGCGGTCCAAATAGTGACCGTCAATAAGGAGGATCACTCCTTTGATTTGGACACAAAAGCACTTCAGCAAATACTCCTAGCACCCGAGGTCCGAGATATGGACGTGGTGGTGCTGTCTGTTGCTGGTGCTTTTCGCAAGGGAAAGAGTTTTCTCCTGGACTTCATGCTTCGATACATGTACAAGAAGGTCAGTCACCTACACTTACAAATGTGCAAATCACTGGATTACTTCAGAAATGCAGAATTTCAGTGTGTCTGGAAATAAAGAAGGTATAAAACATGAAGGACCATGCTGTTATAGGAAAATAATTCAAGTTTGGGTGGTGTGATACCACCCCGAAAGTGGATTATTTTCGTATAACAACATGCCCCAAAATGTTTTATTTTTCTCATTGCACAGAAATTTGTCAGTGATTACAATTTTTCATTTATCAAATTACTGTTAATTAACATCACTGTTTTAATCGGTGTATAGATACATTTAATGTCATTGGACATCTACAGTATGTTCCAAGTTAGGTCTTATCACTTATGTTATAGCAGCTATAGGGACATTTCCTTCACCAGCCTGTCTTTTTTTTTTCTCTTTCTCTCATGATGTTAATGAGGCAAAAAAAAAAAAAAAAAGCACAGACCCATCAGTCCTGGAAACTTAACAGTGTTGGAAAACGTGTTGAAACCCAAGACTCCTCCCATAAATGAAATAAACATCTCCTAAAAGAAAATCACCATATCAATGATAATACATTTTTCCTCATTAAATAACAACAGAACAGAGCAATCCATTTATTATTAGGCTTATGTTATGTGGAGTGTCTGCAAATAGTTCATGTATTAAAAGCACATTAATATAAGCCTATCATCTATGCTACAGCTGGAACTACTTTCAGAGCCATGCTGTTATTGAAAATTAATCAAGACATTCTGATTTGGGAATTCAAAATTGTTGTGTTATAAGTAGGAATAGGGAAATACAGTTGGGTCCATGAGTATTTGGACAGTGAGACAATTTCCTTAATTTTGCCTCTGTACACCACCACAATGAATTTGAAATGCAGCAATCAAGATGTGATTGAAGTGTAGACTTTCAGCTTTAATTCAAGGGGTTTAACTGTAGCACCAAAAGGCCTGGAAGACCACAGAAGACAACTAAATTAGATGATCGCAGACTTTTCCTTGGTGAAGAGAAACCACTTCACAACATCTAGCCAAGTCAAGAACATTCTCAGGTGGTAGGCGTATCATTGTCAAAGTCTACAATCAAGAGACGCCTTCATGAATGTAAATATAGGTGGTTTACCTCAAGATCCAAACCACTGGAAACACTCAAGTACAGAAAGGCCAGATTAGACTTTGCTAGAAAACATCTTAAAAAAATAAATAAATAAAAAAGCCTGCCCAGTTCTGGAACCAGATACTTTGGACAGGTGAAACCAAGATTAACTTGTACCAGAATGATGGGAAGCGAAGAGTATGGAGAAGGAAAGGAAGGGTTCATGATCCAAAGCATACCACATCATCTGTCAAACATGGTGGAGGAAGTGTTATGGCATGGGCATGTATGGCTGCCAATGGAACAGGGTCGCTGGTGTTTATTTATGATGTGACTGCTGATAGAAGTAGCAGGATGAATTCTGAAATGTATAGAGCTATACTTTCTGCTCAGATTCAGTCAAATGCTGCAAAAGTGATAGGACGGTGCTTCACAGTACAGATGGATAATGACCCAAAACATATTGTGAAAGTGACCCATGGGCTTCTTAAGGCCAAGAAACTGAATGCACTTAAATGGCTGAGTCAGTCACCTGACCTCAATCCAACTGAGCATGCGTTTCACTTATTGAAGGCAAAACCGAAGGCAGAAAGTCCCACAAACAAGCATCAACTGAAGGCAGCTGCAGTAAAGGCCTGGCAAAGCATCTCAAGGGAGGAAACTCAGCATTTGGTGATGTCCATGGGTTCTACATTTCAGGCATAATTGACTGCAAAGGATTTGCATCTAAGTATTAAATATAATCCTTGTATTTATAATTGTTAGTTTGTCCAATTACTTTTGAACCTGTAAAAATGGAGGGACTGTGTAAAATATGGCTGTAATTCCCAAACGGTTAATGCAATATTTTTATTAAACCCCCTGAATTAAAGCTGAATGTCTACACTTCAATCACATATTGATTACTTCATTTCAAATCCATTGTGGTGGTGTACAGAGGCAAAATTACAAAATGGACCTGACTGTATGTATACATAGGGAAATTATCAATAAGTGTCCGGTGTGATGTGGCCTGCTGTGAAATAATTTGCCAAAGATTACAATTTTCATTTATTATAGAACAATACATCATACTTATTTATTGTTACATTTAATGGTATGGAACATAAATTAATCAAGTTTGCTTCTGTTATTTCTTGTGTTATAGCACCAGTTGTTCCCCCACTAGTCAGTCTCTCTCTCTCTCTCTCTCTCTCTCTCTCTCTCTCTCTCTCTCTCTCTCTCTCTCTCTCTTTTTTTGCACTTCTCATTACAGAAACTTCACCAAACAATGATTATACATTTCTTTGTTAATTATTAGTCATAGATAATGTGGCTTGTCTGCCATGCAAGTCCCTGTGTAGGTTGTTACTATGGAAATGATAAAGTATTAGAACAAGCACATTACTATTCAGCAGTGCTGTAGTATTATGCTAAATAATACTGGACTTCATAAATATGAAACAAAGGGGTACGGATGTGTTCCCTAGTCTGAAACGTCCGGTCAGTAAAAGTGTCCAAGATCCACCTAATTTAATGTAGGAGGCAATTTGACTGAAATAGCATGACCAACCACAGACTCACTACTAACTGCTTTAAACAAAATGTATAATGTTAAAACGTGGGGCTAAATGAAATGTTGCTCTGGCTGTGTGCTTTGGGACAATTTGTGTTCCACAAGCCTTGGAATGGGGTCAGAGTGCAGAGTCAGGATTTGTAAGACACCACCACTAGAGCAGTTTTGGGTTAAGGGCCATTCTCAGACAAGCCCAACAGTGTCTGGCAATGCCAAGACCTGAACTCTCAACCTTCTGATTAGTTGCACAGAATCTTAACCACTGATCCATATTTATCATAGGCTAATTTTACAACATTGCAAGATTGTTTTTTCAACATAATTTTATGATTGGCTTCTTACTGTTATTTATAACAGCTGTGATTGACTTATTACCTGTTAAAGAAAGAATGATACGGGTCTTCATTTGAGAGATTTCAGAATTTATGAGATTAGACACAAATTGGGAGTAAGTGATGTCAGGTAATCCTGTGTACAAATTAGAGCTGGGTGATATGACAACATCATATAGTTTTAATAAGTTTTTTCTTTTAATTGAATTCCAGCCTGACTGGAAGCAGCTGACTTCATTTACAAAAAAAAATTACAAAAATTACTACTTCTTTTTTTTTTTATAAATAAAATATTTGTTCTTAAATGTAAAACAAATAAGATACATGTATTTTTTTGTACATATGTAATTCACTAAATATTTTTTATTGAAACATTGCTGTATTCATGGCAGTTTTGTGAGCAAACCTATATAGCGTGATACATGTATTTTGTTGTAGAAATGCCTTCAAGAATTGTGATATGAACCTTTTGTCATATCGCCCAGCCCTAGTATGAATAAGTGTCATGCATATCTGTTCACTAGATGGTGGTGTTAACCTAAATCCCAAATGCTCACTTTTAGGACTGTAGGACTTGGTGTGGCCATTGGCACAGTGCCCAGTGCTTTAGTCATAACTTAACAGTCTGTTCTGTAATAGGCTGATGAGGGAGAAAGGCTGATCAGTCAGTGGGAAAACCAAAAAAAATACTCCTTCTAAATTGACAATAAGACACAACAGCAAAAAAAAAATTGTGATATAAAATATTGCCTCTTCATGATCTTTCATGATGTTTATATGGTAATTGTATGCACGGTCTACGCCTCATTAATATACAAATGCATTCAAATACTAAATCTTTGTCATTCAAATGCAACATTTAAAAGAATTTGACAGCTTTAGTGTTCACAGGTGACAGGAAACAGTTAACTAAACAGCATCTAATTCAGATTTTTTACTGTGGAGTTTTACTAACGGTTCATTTTAGTTCTAGCATTCATTTGTTACATAGAAGAGTTTCTTTTGTATCTGTCTTACTATTCATAACCCAAAAGAGTAATCCAGGTTTATACAAAGTTATATTGTTCCGGCAGAGGAATGAAAATATCATAAAACTTTAACCTTGTGCATGTGGTCTAACCTGATGTAAGTGTAGCTAAATATTATGGACTCAAGCCAGACATTTTCATATTGGTTCATCACTAGTTGGTACAGGAATGTGAACTGTCTGGCAAAACTAAGCTAGACTAGTGTTATTAAAAAATAATATTATTTAAAAAATGTTGACAGGGGCTTTATCAGAACCACATGGCTAAACTACTCAAAAAGATCCCATCGCATAGTAGCTTACAGTACTGCTGCATAATAGTAGTAACACAGGAGCAGTGGTGGAAATAGGACAAAACACACTGACTTGCATCAAAAGTAAATATTACTGCTACTTGTAGTAAGAATTCACTTACTTATTATGGTACAAATAACTTTTTACGTGTCTATCATTGACACAACTAATTAAAAAATGTTCTATATTTAAAGAATGTATTTTTGACAATTATGTTAACTAACCAAGTGAGCTATGCTGAAGTGAACGCTAAATTGATTATCAACAGTATATAAAGAAAGGTAGCATTAGCTGGATAGCAAACTTAGCCAAATGCTGCTGGGGTGTCAATAGCCTGTTAGGGTTATTAGCTAGCTCATGTTAATTCATACATGTTTCTAGCATAGATGGGTATCTTGGTAAGATGCCTCTTACACTCTATCCTGAGCATTACCGCTAGACTGTAGCAGCACATAGACGTATTTAACGCAACAGACAGATTGCTACCAAACGTCAGTGACACTAATTTTAATAAGTTTTCATACTGTAAAGCATCAAAAGATTTGGCTAGCTAGTCTAGCTTACTCAGCTAGCTAATAGCTTACCTGTATATCTTTCTGCAAGTTGGATGTTGAGTTGTGAGATGCCAATATCTCCAAAATAATCTATGAAAATTACAGGTGCATCTCAATAAATTAGAATGTCATGGAAAAGTTCATTTATTTCAGTAATTCAACTCAAATTGTGAAACTTGTGTATTAAATAAATTCAATGCACACAGACTGAAGTAGTTTAAGTCTTTGGTTCTTTAATTGTGATGATTTTGGCTCACATTTAACAAAAACCCACCAATTCACTATCTCAACAAATTAGAATATTTCATAAGACCAATAAAAAAAAAAACATTTTTAGTGAATTGTTGGCCTTCTGGAAAGTATGTTCATTTACTGTACATGTACTCAATACTTGGTAGGGGCTCCTTTTGCTTTAATTACTGCCTCAATTCAGCGTGGCATGGAGGTGATCAGTTTGTGGCACTGCTGAGGTGGTATGGAAGCCCAGGTTTCTTTGACAGTGGCCTTCAGCTCATCTGCATTTTTTGGTCTCCTGTTTCTCATTTTCCTCTTGACAATACCCCATAGATTCTCTATGGGGTTCAGGTCTGGTCAGTTTGCTGGCCAGTCAAGCATACCAACACCATGGTCATTTAACCAACTTTTGGTGCTTTTGGCAGTGTGGGCAGGTGCCAAATCCTGCTAGAAAATGAAATCAGCATCTTCAAAAAGCTGGTCAGCAGAAGGAAGCATGAAGTGCTCCAAAATTTCTTGGTAAATGGATGCAGTGACTTTGGTTTTCAAAAAACACAATGGACCAACACCAGCAGATGACATTGCACCCCAAATCATCACAGACTGTGGAAACTTAACACTGGACTTCAAGCAACTTGGGCTATCAGCTTCTCCACCCTTCCTCCAGACTCTAGGACCTTGGTTTCCAAATGAAATACAAAACTTGCTCTCATCTGAAAAGAGGACTTTGGACCACTGGGCAACAGTCCAGTTCTTCTTCTCCTTAGCCCAGGTAAGATGCCTCTGACATAGTCTGTGGTTCAGGAGTGGCTTAACAAGAGGAATACGACAACTGTAGCCAAATTCCTTGATACGTCTGTTTGTGGTGGCTCTTGATGCCTTGACCCCAGCCTCAGTCCATTCCTTGTGAAGTTCACTCAAATTCTTGAATCGATTTTGCTTGACAATCCTCATAAGGCTGCGGTTCTCTCGGTTGGTTGTGCATCTTTTTCTTCCACACTTTTTCCTTCCACTCAACTTTCTGTTAATGTGCTTGAATACAGCACTCTGTGAACAGCCAGCTTCTTTGGCAATGAATGTTTGTGGCTTACCTAGTGAACCAAACTGAGAGACCATTTTGAAGGCTCAGGAAACCTTTGCAAGTGTTTTGAGTTGATTAGCTGATTGGCATGTCACCATATTCTAATTTGTTGAGATAGTGAATTGGTGGGTTTTTGTTAAATGTAAATCAAAATCATCACAATTAAAAGAACCAAAGACTTAAACTACTTCAATCTGTGTGCATTGAATTTATTTAATACACGAGTTTCACAATTTGAGTTGAATTACTGAAATAAATGAACTTTTTCACGACATTCTAATTTATTGAGATGCACCTGTATATAGTCCACAGGAATACCCCCTGTCCTTGTACATGGTACACGCTGCCTGTCTCAGGAAGGGCTATTAATTAGATGACTCTTCCAGGACCATGGCTAGAAACCTATGATCTAGTATGATCCCTTTTAAATGTTCCTTTTACCATTTGCTCTTCTTTTTCTGGTCCATTAGTCCGGCCAGTACTGGCTTGGTCAGGAGGACGAGACCCTCACAGGATTCTCTTGGAGAGGTGGCTCAGAGCCTGAGACCACAGGCATCCAGCTATGGAGTGAAGTCTTCACTGTGAGGAAAAGTAATGGCAAAGAGGTACAGAGAGATCAGTATGGTGTCATCTTAAAAACAAAAAAACATTTTTAAAAATCTCTGCATGTACACCAGAGTACATGCAGTGAACAAATAACAAATGAGTCAAATTCTGCTTGCTTTTAATTATTTACTTATGAAATATCTTTAAAGATGTGACTCCTTACTCTGTATGCTGTAAGACCCACTTTTGCCGATTTTAAATAATTTGAATTTGTGTTGGCTCTGATTGCAGCATTTGCTACTTTGAATCTGTGTAATAAGCAAATAGTTCTGTGACTTTACCCCATTTATCTAGCTGGTGCACAGTTCTCTTGTGCTGTGCCTTTCTGTACAGTACTTAAACTTTATTCTTAATCATAAACTGTGTTCATGCTTATACTGTTTATCAACTCTTCTTTCCTCAAGGTGGCAGTGTTGCTTATGGACACACAGGGAGCATTTGATAACCAGTCCACTGTGAAAGACTGTGCTACAATCTTTGCCCTCAGCACCATGACCAGCTCAGTGCAGGTGCAGCCATACATACAGTCACTCATTTTCCTTATTAAAACCTCAATGATTGTATTTAGGGCTGCATAGTTATTGATTCATATATAAATGGCTGTTTTGTAGATATACAACCTTTCACAGAATATCCAAGAAGATGACTTGCAGCAGCTTCAGGTTAGTCCACCATGAAATACATGTTTCTGTTTGTACTTTGTTTTATGTTTGTGCAAGTATTTCTTTATGTTAATACAGTGGTGCTTGTTACATTACATTTCTATGAGTGGCAAAGGTATATGTACCTTCGCTTTCAGTACCTGGTGTGCCCCCCTTGTGCAGCAATAACTGCAACTAAACATTTCCAGTAACTGTTGATCAGTCCTGCACATCAGCTTGGAGGAATTTTAGCCCATTCCTCAGTACAGAACAGCTTCAACTCTGTTATGATGGTGAGTTTCCTCACATGAACTGCTTGCTTCAGGTCCTTCCACAGAATTTCTATTGGATTAAGGTCAGGATTTTGACTTTTTCCAAAACATTAACTTTATTCTTCTTCTACCATTCTTTGGTAGAACAACTTGTGTGCTTAGGGTCGTTGTCCCCCACTTTCTCTTGAGATTTAGTTCATGAACAACGTCATTTTCCTTTTCCTTTAGAATTCGCTGCTATAATTCAGAATTCATTGTTCCATCAATGGTGGAAAGTCGTCCTGGCCCCGAAGCAGCAAAATACGCCCAAGCCATGATACTACCACTACCATGTTTCACAGATGGGATAAAGTTCTTGTGCTAGAATGCAGTGTTTTCCTTTCTCCAAATATAACGCTTCTCATTTAAACCAAAAATTCTATTTTGATCTCATCCGTCCACAAACATGTTTCCAGTTTTTCCTTCTGGCTTGTCCACGTGATCTTTTTTTTTTTTTGTGGAGAGCAGTAGCTTTCTCCTTGCAACTCTGCCATGCACACCATTGTTGTTCAGTGTTCCCCTGATGGTGGACTCATTAACATTAGCCTATGTGAGAGAGGCCTTTAGTTGCTTAGAAGTTAGCCTGGGTTCCTTTCTGACCTCATGGACTATTACACGTCTTGCTCTTGGAGTGATCTTTGTTGGTTGACAACTCCTGGGGAGGGCAACAGTGATCTTGAATTTCCTCCATTTGTACACAATCCGTCTGACTGTGGATTGGTGGAGTCCAAATGCTTTAGAGATGGTTTTGTAACTTTTTCCAGCCTGATGAGCATCAACAACTCTTATTCTGAGGTCCTCAGAATTCTCTTTTGTTCGTGCCATAATTCACTTCCACAAACATGTTGTGAAGATCAGACTTTGATAGATTCCTGTTGTTTAAATAAAACAGGGCGCTCATTCACACCGATCCCCCATTGATTGAAAACACCTGACTCTAATTTCACATTCAAATTAACTGCTAATCCTAGAGGTTCACATACTTTTGCCACTCTCAGATATGTAATATTGGATCATTTTCCTTACTAAATAAATGACCAAATATAATACTTTTGTCCCATTTGTTACTTTGAGAACTTGTGTGAAAATCTTACGATGTTTTAGGTCATATTTATTACGATATATAGAAAATTCACAAACTTCCAAGCACCACTGTACATTTCTCAAAATAAGGCTGTGAACCTTCTTGACAGTTATATAAAAGTATTTATCCATTTATATGTTCTACTATAATTTCACTTGGTTTGGTATGATTGAAGAAAATTGTCTCTCACATTATTTTAACCATAGTTAATCAGTTACAATTAGATTGAGTTTGAGGTTGTAGCTTTAACTGCTGTTATTTTATCTAATGAACAATTATATCCCCAACATTTCATTTATTGTTATTTAAACATTTATTTTTTAATTTAACATTTTAGTTAATTGCCCTGAAAATATTACACTCACCTTCCAATTTAATAGGAACACCTGTACACCTGCCCATTTATGCAGTTATCCAATCATCCAGTCATATATCAGCAGCACAGTGCATAAAATCATGCAGATACAGGTCAAGAGCTTCAGTTAATGTTCACATCAAACATCAGAATGGGGAAAAAATGTGATCTCTGTGACTTCAACCGTGACATGGTTGTTGGTACCATATGAGCTGGTTTGAGTATTTCAGAAACTGCGGATTTTCATATGCAACAGTCTGTAGAGTTTACAGAGAGTGGTGTGAAAAACAAAAAACATGTATTGGCTATATCCAATGTTTGTGCAATGCCTCTGATTGATTTTCCCTCTTTTCTCAGCTTCAAAATGGCTTGCTTCTCTCCCATAAACAGCTCTCTGATCTTCATATTGGCTTATCCTTTTTAACAACAAATGCAGTCTTCACAGGTGAAACTAAAGGCTAAAACCGAGAGTAGATGTACAGAACTATTTATTGTGTAAACAATCAATCTAAAAATTAATTGGCCTTGCCGTTCCAATAATTTCAGAGGCGACTGAATCCATGATGGTAGCTCAAACAAATTTGGCCATTTAATGTGAACATTAACTGAAGCTCTTGTGAAGCTATCTGTGTGATTATATGCATTGTGCTGCTGCCACATGATTGGCTGATTGGATAACTGCATAAATGAATAGATGTACAGATGTTCCTATTAAAGTGGATGGTGAGTGTATATTTACATATAACGTTCATATTTGGTTATGTTTTTTTTCCCCCTGTAGCTGTTCACGGAGTATGGCCGACTGGCAATGGATGAAATCTTTTTAAAGCCATTTCAGGTAAGGGAAATTTTGTTAACACTAAAGTAAGATCCAGGTTTCAGGAAAATGTCAAACAGACGTGAGAGCAGTAGGGGTGCTTATTTTGCAGTTTTGAAATGACACCGCTCGTTTCTATCAATCGCATTGTAGGTATGAATTTAAATACGAAATGTATAATTGGTGTACAGGCAAATAACTCGTATTAAATGACATTAGTACATATGAAATGTTTTGGTAATTTTTCTTCATTAGAATGCTTAGCTTAACTTCATGGTAGCTCCAACAATTTTCTTTTTGCACAGATAACTGTTGGAGCTACTAAGTAGTTTCCACAGAAGACGTAGTAGCATAAAATGAGACAGAAATTTGTAGTTTTAATTTTACATTACAAGAGGATTCTTACCTGGCCAACTATCAGTTTTGACCAAACATGGATGTTAATTCATCACTCTGGGCCATAATTATTTTGTTTGCTGATTGAATTTAGAATGCATTTAATGCAATTAATGATTTAAAATGATTTAAAATTTCGTAACTGGTTCTTGCTTTTACGTAAATCTTTGGTTTTGTTTGTCCATCTCCTGCTTTCCTCAGTCACTCATGTTTCTGATCAGAGACTGGAGCTTCCCTTACGAGTACAGCTATGGGTTGAAGGGAGGCAGTCAATTCTTGGATAAACGGCTCCAGGTACAGTAGATGCATTTCATGACTGCTTTGGCAATGCTCATAAAAGCTCTGCATCACTGAGTAGTCAAAAGAACAATGCAGATTTAATGTGCAATATTAAGTGTGTGGCTCTCTGTGACAGGATTATTATATATTATACAATTTTTGTAACATCACATTTTATCAAGAATGTTACTACAGCAGTGTTGAAACTAAATGTATGCCTGTACATACAGTATTATCTTCACTTGTCCTTTCTTTTCAGGTGAAGGAATCTCAACATGAGGAGCTACAGACAGTGAGAAAGCACATTCATTCCTGTTTCACGTCTATTTCCTGCTTCCTGTTACCACACCCTGGCCTGAAGGTTGCCACGAACCCTTCATTTCAGGGACAACTTCGTGGTACTTACCTCTTCTTTGCCATTGTTTGCATTCTTAAAGTCCCCATGAAATGTCTTTTTTGATTCCATAGGTGACGTATTTCCTTCTGATACAGGAAGTCAGAGTGACGTCGTGTTGAACTGCTTCACTGGCAATAGCCAGTAGCGATTGAGATATGCCGTACTCCTTCTAAATCTAAACAAACCTGACAGTAACTTAGACAGTGAGCTAACTAAACACAGAGAACAGCAAAGAGATTAACGAGAGCCTTTTGCTTACTCTTACTGATTGAGGACCCCGGACAGACTATGAAGATGGAAGCGCATTCTTGCTCAGTCTGAGGAAGTAATATATTCCATCACTGAACAGCCCCAAGTTGGTGAAACACTTCTTCAAAATGAATCAAGTCAACTTTTTTCTGGTTGGTAGTGTGCAGGAAGACAAAAAACACACAGATGAACCATGTTTGATTCATCTGTGATTCTAGATGGTGGCACGCAGTAGTGCAGCGGCTTGTACTGGCGCAAATATCTTTGCTGCTAATAAGCTATTACTTTAGCACAGGACCAACCTCTGGCTAGATATGTATGGGTCTAGAGAGCATTTCATTGGACAGTCACAAGTAGTGCCTAGATGTGTAACATCAAAAGGTTTTCATTATATATATATATATATATTATACACCCTGTCATGTGGTTTTCTGCCATTGCTGCTGTTCTGCAGCCCATCCGCCTCAAGGTTTGACAAGCTGTGTGTTCTGAGATGCCTTTCTGCCCACCACAATTATAAGGAGTGGTTATTTGAGTCACTGTAGCCTTCCTGTCAGCTCAAACCAGTCTGGCCATTTCTCCTCTGACCTCTCTTATCAAGGCATTTCTGCTCACGGAACCACCATTCACTGATTGTTTTTTGTATTTTTTGCAACGTCCTAAAATCCCAGGAGATCAGCAGTTTCTGAAATACTCAAACCAGCTTGTCTGGCAACAACAACCCTGCCATGTTCAAAGTCATTGAGACCTGAAGCGCTTGACCTGTATCTGCTGATTTTATGTATTGCGCTACTACTGCATGATTGGCTAAATGGATAATTGTAGGAATGAAATGAAAATGGCCGACGAGTGTGTTCTGCAGGGTTTTATGATGTGCTTCACCTCACCACTTAGCAGATTTGCAGGAATGCATAAATGCAGAGGCAAATTGGTGTTTTCTTCTCCTCTCCACTCTTTTAGATGTGGCTCCAGAGTTTAAAGCTGAGCTATGCAGCCTCATCCCATTGCTATTGGACCCTGACAGACTGGCTGTGAAGGAGATCAATGGCAACAAGGTGACATGCAGGGGCCTGGTGGAGTACTTCAAGGTGAACGTCATGCACCTGGTGTTTAGTGTGTGTTTAGTGTTTAATGTGTTCAGTGCAGGAATAAGCATTGTGTCATTCTCATGCATCTTGTTTTTTATTTCAGTCATATATTAAAATATACCAGGGTGAAGATCTACCACACCCAAAGTCTATGCTGCAGGTAATCACTATGTATGGCATGCATAGCTTATTTTGAAATGGATTGAGGATTGTGAAATTAGTGTCTGTTTGATTACACCTAAAATAAAATAATGAGTGATATGACCCAAATTCCAGTTGCACAAACATTTTTCTAACAGTACAAAAAACGTTATGGTCTGGTTTCCATTTGATTGCTCATCTCCTGACTTGGTTTGAGTGAATCTGAATGAATCTTCAACCAACTGCACACTCATTCATTGAAAGTCAACCCACATTACCAGTTTCTGTCTACATTCCAACCACATGGTCAGAACAATCATGAATGTTATGTGTTGACTCATGCAGGCTACAGCTGAGGCTAACAATTTGGCAGCTGTGGCATCCGCTAAGGACCAGTATTACAAGAATATGGAGAAGGTTGGTATGTGACTTGGAGTCAGTTCACTGCATTTGGTGTCTATAAAAAAAACATTTCAAATGAGAATTCTGATTCACAGTGTATAATCAAAGTGTGACTATGCTTAATGTTACCCTATATAAAAAAAAAAAACTTTGAACTATGAGACAGAAACAGTATTATGCCACCCTTCAACAGATGTGAGTTGTCTTACTGTCAACTGTTGTTTCTCCTATCCTCTGCCAGGTCTGTGGTGGAGATATGCCCTATGTGGCACCAGACTCTCTGCTGGAGAAGCATAACTTCTTCAAGTGTGAGGCTGTCCATCACTTTAGCAGCATTAAGAAGATGGGTGGGAAGGACTTCTGTGCCCCTTATCAGGCTCAGCTAGGGGTGGAGCTAAATGAACTCTGGGAGTCCTTCAGCAAGCACAATGAGGTGAGGGGCAAGAACAAAAAAAAAAAAAAAATCCATAAATTATTTTATGCTAAAATATTTTTCCTGATACTTACATAATTTTTTCTAACTGCTTTCTCTTTTCAGTCAAAGAACGTTTTCAGTGCATTCCGCACACCAGCAGTGCTTTTTGTTCTGGTTTGTCTTTTGTATGTGCTCTCTGCGCTTTTACTGTTCATCGGCCTGAGCAGTGTTTCGTTCGCATGTGACTGTATGCTGGGTCTGGCCATGGTAGCTATGCTCACCTGGACCTTTATTCGCTACTCTGGCCAGTACAGAAATGTTGGCATTGCCATAGATCAGGCGGCTGGAGTGTTACTGGAACAGGTATGTATGGAGAAAAATAACTGAAATGTCTCATTGTAGGAAGTGTCCAAAAGTAACCTTTTATGAATTAATAAAGTATCTAATATTTATTCATTGTTTAATACTAGTTTGACAATACACTTCAACCATTTTCTGTCTTTTCTGTCTAGGCTACAGGAATGCTGAATAAATCAAGAACCCAAGCAATTACTCAAGACAAAAAATCAAGATAGCTTTTTAGGCCAAAGATTCCAGCTTGAGATACAAACAGCACAACACAAATTTAATCAATCATTTGACACTAAATATTGCTAACACACTTTCCGCAAACATGGCACTTATACCCGTCTTCTGTTGCAACATATTTTTGTCTTGAAAAGGTGCAATCAGTGTATTTTACCATTACAAATGGTATACCACATTTGACCTGCTCACTTGTATGGTTTTTTATGGTTGGTTATTCTTTCATGAGGAATTTGGTTTGACCTCAGTTGTTTATTGCAAAAAGCCTAGTATTCAGATTCTATGAAAATGTACTGATTGTATCTTTTAAAGAAAAAATTGTGTTGTCAAAAAGTACACATCTTTAGACAACATATCAGGCACAAGATTGCTTTTGCACAAGGTCTATCCTCCTTAAAGGAGATGAAGTAAATTGTTTACAAGTACTTATTTTAATATTACCAAAGATCTTGCCCTTTGTAGTAACACTCCGATACCTTTCATGGCAGTTTGTCATACAGGAAGTTGCACTGGACACAAATATCTTCTCATTTATATCTTTACATGACAAGCCATGACTTTATTAAAACTCACTTGATATAATTAAGATCTTGTATACTGTAAATGAAATGTTACAACACTATAATGTGTACCATTTACAGAGTATTGTTACTTTAGCACCTGTATGGGATTATGTATACATTCCATCTTTTCAACAAACTTGAACATTGCATTTCATTTATACTCCTTTGGAATTGTTTGTGTGTTTGTGTTATTGTCCTGTCTTCTGTTTTGGGAATTAAAAATTGTACTCATCAGGGAACACCTCTCCACATTATCACATTAAATTGTATGGAGCTTTTAAAACAACTGTGGTAAGAAATAATTTGAAACTTGGTCTGTAGTTCTATTGTAGCTACATGGTAGTTAACCAAATTAGGAAGTGATGTGCTGAGAGGTCAGTCTGATACAAATCTGATACAAAAAAAAAAAAGTTTTTGCTTTTTTTTGTTGGTTGGTTGACGATGTTAATGACAATGTCACTCTTTCTGTATCCTCCTATGCAATTGTTAAGCTACTTTGCTGGTTAAATAAGTTTTGCACACTTTGTCATAAAATTGTTCTTTTCTCAGTTTTTCCCTGTGTTTCAATTTTTGGCCCTAGCTGAGTAGGTTCTGTTATAATAAACTGTACTCACCTTGCATTTTACCTTCAAGTCAATTAAACATATGTCTTGTGGATAGTGTGGAGTTTAGATATCAGCCTGTTATGGGAATATTTTTGTTTTGTTTTCAGTGATCTGTGACCACTCAGTTCACAACTTACTGATCTGTCACATTCTGTAAACATTTTATGGCATCTCAGCCTCACTTATGGCCTCTGCTTGTGTATAGTAGTTGTATTCATTCAGGCAATGTGAAGGACCAGCTTTAAAACTGCCAAGTGATCTTGGCTTGGTATATGAAGAGCTCTTCATATAGCAATGTTATATTTCCTTATGCATCCCATTTAATAAACGTCATATGCATGTGATATGTCTGTGTGCTATTTAATTTGCAGTGGAAAGAAATGCAATGTTACTTGATTCAGGAATGTAGGGCAGATTTTGCACACTAGGTGTCGGCACTGCCTGGTGATTTTAATGTGGTTCCGAATCCATGCCTTAATTTCCATAAGCGCTGCTGTAGAGAGTTGAATGCCGAGATCACCATAGAGTTCAAGCTTCGTAAAAAAAAAAAAAATGCATTAACTACACAGTTTTACTCTGACATTCGTGTGATTGCTCCATTATTCAAGTCTTTCAAATAATATTTTTGGGGGGGAAACGAGACACTTCCCTGTTTTTGTCTATTTCTATCGTGTATGAGTGTGCACTTTGCCGCTGTATGGCGCTCCCTCTAGCGGCCAATGGGAGAACTGATGCTACGCGCACGCAGCAAAAAATGGTCTTTTTCCTTATATGGCGATAGGAGTCGCGAGCCTCTCGATGCGCGTGCACGGACGCCGCCGTTTGCTTCCTTATTTGGAAGCGAGTTAAGCGAACCTAAAAAGGGGCAGAGACAGAGGGGTAAAATGCAGCCGACCGCGGATATCAATGACTGATGAAATTTGACATTGTTACAATTAGCTCTTTTTCGGTGGGTCGGCAAAATGCGTCCTTTGTCGCAAAAATTAACAGAATAATAATCGTTTTGGGAAACGTGGCAGTATCAGAGAAGTCAGCTGCTACTCTCATTCCACACAGTTCAGTGTGTAGGCCCACGCAAAACTCTTATCTAATCAAATTGACCCTAGTAATTAAACATACATCGACCTCTTTAACAAATGAAGGTAGCATGCAAGTACAAGTTTGCAGCATATTAAGCAGGGTTGTTACGAGTGTTGATCACTTGTATTACACGTCATATCTTAGATTTCATATTATGTCGCTCAATTATTGGAGACAGCTGTATCCCAACACGCACATTTGTTTCCAAGACAAGTTGCAGGTGTAACCCTGCGTTTAATGACTTGATTGGTTGAACACCTCTAATAATCTAATTTAACAATCTAACGATTAACGCTTCGGCGCGTTATCTTCGGTAAATAGGCTACCATAACACCCTATAAGCGAAAGTAGTGCTGTTGCAGGATACAGAACTCCACATCCCGTCGTTCAGCCAGAAATCACGTGACTGTTCACGACACGCTCGTCCCCATCTAAGTGGCGGGTGCGCGCATCGAAGGGCGCGTCCGTGTGAGTCAAGTGTGAGAGAGAGAGAGAGAGAGAGAGAGAGACTCTGCATCACCGCTCATTCAATTCCTTCTTACACGCCGACTAACACAGAGACGCCGCAATGGTATGTCTGCATTTGTCCATATTTACCCTTTTGGTTGGTACCACCTTATTGTGAACATTTCAGTGATAAGAGTTGGATGATTTTATTTTTTCCTTTTCTTAAAAAAAAAAAAAAATCTGGACACGGAATGTTTTCTGTAAGGTTTTCTCATTCGTCTGGGTTGACGCCATTCTTCGCTATGTCCGGTAGCCATGTCCGTTAGCTTCATCATCCAGCCTGACTTATGGTGATCTTAATATCGAATATCAATCCAATTTAGTATGTCACTTAAAATGGAAATTATGTCTGCAACGACTGTCAAATGTTTACTTTTCGTGTAAACGCAATGGGAAGAGGAGAAAAAAAAAAAAAAAACCCGACCCAAAAACAACTGGCGCCATTTCCTCAGCCATCCTTTTATTTCTGTTAATTTGGACTCTAGCAAACGCCGACCGATGGCTTCCACGAGCTTTTTGTAGGCCTTGCATATCAAGTTGGAAAGAAATAATGAAACCGACACCTCGAGCGCCGTGTTTTAGTGAGCCAGACGGAGAAGGCCGTCACTGCATGCACTAATGCTAACTTGCTAACATGACTCGGTCCTTTGTCTGAACGCGGGCATCCGGCGCATTCAAAAAACGAGCAATAAATTTGGTCGCGCATATAGGACCATTCGTGCGAATAATTAGGAGACGCGTTTTGATTTTTTTTTAAGGCGTTATCGGTCCCCCCCCCCCAACGTTTTTTGAGCGTTTAGATAGTCAGCACATGCGTCGACCCGCATTGACTGTGGCCCCACCCTAATTACTGATGCACAGATGAACTGGTCTTTTATTTCCTAATCAGTAAAGGTGAATTGTAAACGGATCACAGATTGGTTGACTGTACATGCCCGTCATGCGCTGAAATACTTTAAAAGGATTTTTAAAAATGATTATTTTCATTTCATTAGTAAGACATTGACTTGTTTGACACGAAGGAGGAAATGGTGCCTTTCCGTGTCGACACGCACGACGACGTTTCTTCCTGGTTTTTACCTCCCCGGATTAACCGCGCTTTATTTTTAATTGGGTTTAAGGTCTACAAATTCTCACATTTCGCCGTGTATTTGATTAGTGTTGATGTGTTTAACCGAACATGGCGGTTGGGCCTTGTTAAGTAATAGTAGGAGTCTCTATTATTACAAGCTACACTGCGAACGGAGAAGGCCGGAACTTCCTCACCAGTTTACAAATGCGGACATGTATGCGTCGTCAGAAAAAATAAATAAATAACCGCAGGTCGGATTTTAGATCGGTGGTAGCAAAGCGATGGTTTTATTCAGGGTGGGTATTTTCCTCTCGTTATTCGGCAGAGGCGCGTTTTGTTTTCCGATGTGAAGGAAATCCCGGTTCCGGTTTGAGCAGGTCCGTTATCTGCCGTTTCAAACCCGTGCACGCATGCGTGCCGTGCCATGTCCAGACGTGTTCACAAATTTTTGACTACATGCTTTTGAGCATTAGGTTTGCTGTAATCTCAGCTGTACTTTTCTGGGGTGTGTACAGCACACATGAGCTTTGGCCTTCAGGTAACGTCCTTTGGTGTTGTATAACATTTTAAGATGTGTCTGTGGAAAAAATAATCACATCAGCTTTTGGACATACTCCAGACCTGCTACACTTAAAAAAAAAAAAAAAAAAAAATAAATTTAAATTAAAATGATACATGTTGTATTATAGTTTACAGACACTTTTTATTAATTTTTATTTATTTATTTTTTTTGGTTAGGTTGTGAAGTAATGTTTTCATGACCCTAAGCAAAACCATCCACACCCTTTTATACTCACTTCCGTATGGTGGCTCAGTAACACAGCAGTCATTCAGTAGCCAAGATTCATAACTCGGCAAATGCTTCTTGAGCCGTATTTCCCCCGCAGTGAGTTATAATATAATCCACTGGTTGAGCTGCTGATCAAACATCAGTTTGCTGAGTGTTTGTCTCTGAGGTTTGCCCTTTTAGAGTTGAATAGTCTTCGGGTTTACCGTATACAGAAGCAGGTTGGCCTGGACTCCTTGAAATCTTTGTACTGCAGCTGGTCTGTTTCTGCTGTATTTTGTAACGGAAATCAGAAGATCTGAATAGGTTTATATGCTATGACTCGGGCAGTTTTTGATTTTCACAGCAGTGCTTTTGTTTGAGTCGTCTGTGGGCTTGTGTAGCTCTCCTGTCCTTTCTTGTCCTACTGCATGGCAGCTATATGACATGCCTTGTGAGGGATTCTTTTACAATTGTTCGATAATGTAGTCCACCCGTATATTTCACTTTGTGTCACGTAAGCAAGCCTTGCGCACACACCCCCCAATTAAATGAGTCATGCCACACCTGATCTGTTTCTGTTCTTGACGCTGACTCTGATTCTGTTCTTGACGCGTACATATCTGTTACCACTTCCTGGCCTCAGTGGTGCGTCCTTGTGTTTTTCCTGTGTCTGGTATTTCCACATCTGGACATTGCAGACTGAGTCAGGCAGGTAGTTTCAATTGATTAAGTTTAAGTTGGCCCTGCTGGTTGCCATGTCATGTTCACTTAATGATAGTCTCACTGAAGCATGCATATTATAACCTTTGGGTGCTAATGGTGATACAAGCGTAACATCTTTGTGTTTGTGCGTAGGCCTCCGGGGTTACAGTTCAAGAGGATGTGCTGACTATCTTCAATGAAATGAAAGTGCGTAAGGCACAGGCTAATGAAGAGGAGCGAAAGAAGAGGAAGAAGGCTGTGATGTTCTGCCTGAGTGAGGATAATAAGAAAATTATCATGGAAGAGGGTCGTGAGATCCTGCAGGGAGATGAGGGTGATCCCTACCTGGAGTTTGTCAAGATGCTGCCCCCTAATGACTGCCGTTATGCTCTGTATGACGCCACATACGAGACCTCTGAGACCAAGAAGGAGGACTTGGTATTCATCTTTTGGTAAGGAAAGCTTGGAGAAACTCCTGGTGCTAGTAGAAAAAAAAAATTGTTTTAGGTCACTTTTTATACTGAGTGATGCAGCAGCTAAACTACATTTTTACTTCCAGGGCTCCAGAGACTGCTCCACTCAAGAGCAAGATGATCTATGCCAGCTCCAAGGATGCAATCAAGAAGAAGTTCACAGGTGAGAATCTTGAATTAAGACTGATTGGGTTTTTTTATGGTCAGTTTTTGTTAGTATGTGGTAATAATGTATTCAACATCAAACTTTTTGATTGCCTCTGCATCTCTAATGAATATGAATTGGTTGGTAGTCTATTACCATGGAGATGATGTAATGCATGCATGGAGAACAATTTATTAATTTAAAACAGAGCTTAGGTTAATAGTAATGAACAGAACATTAGTATTAAAACAAGATTTATTATTATTATTATTATTTTTAAAGTGCAATTCCTGGTTCAGCTTTTTTAGTTTGACGTCTTCTGATTGTGTCGCACAGGTATCAAGCACGAGTGGCAAGTGAACGGATTGGAAGACATCAAGGACCGAAAGACCCTTGCTGAGAAGCTCGGGGGCTCTTCAGTGGTCACCCTTGAAGGGAAGCCTCTGAATGATTGAGGCCAATACTCTGGTGGGATAGAGCTGTATAGCTGTTCATTTCAGCATGGGTAGGGCAAGGGCACATGGCAGTGATGCTGGTGGGTGGACTCTAGTGGGTGGGGTGGGGGAAAAGTGACAGTTTCCAAACTCCACAAAATAATTTGGCTGTCATTGAATTTCACGCATACCAAGAACACAATAAAAAAAAAAAAAAATCATAAATTGAAGTCTATTATTAACTGTACGTGTGTGCAGGCAGGTTTTGTTCTTTTCTGGTTCCTTTAGTTTGTTTAAGGAAGTTGAGGCAGAACAGCAACCATTACAGTTCAACTATTGAATCTGCAGAATACTGTTCACATTTACACAAGATTTTTTTTTTTTTTTTTTTTTTTTTTTTTTGCCAAACTTATAGTTAATTTTTCTAAGTATGTGTGTAGTTGAGATTAGGTGTAGTACAAAACAACTTACTCCATATGTGATTGCATAAGATGCATCAAGAAGACCATTTGGGAACCTGAATTTTCTCTTCTCATTCCCCCCTTCCCTTGTTTTACAATTCCAAATGTTTTAATGATTCCAGCTCTTATTTGCAAGCATTTTGAAATCTGATTCTAAACTATGGCATTGGTATCAGAATAATTGTTCACATTCCTTAAATGCAAACATTCTGGATCTAATGGATGGATTGAAGTGAAGATAAAGTGAGGAGCGATGCATTAGGACAACCTGTGTACAGAGCTTGAAAGATATTGCATAGTGGATGTTTTGTATCGTCTCCTTATCTCTAATAAAAGAAAAAGCACTAGACTCTCCCTGTTGTGACGTGTATTCGTGAATCATTTCGTTTCAGTGGTTCGGTCTATACGCGCTTTAATGTTTATCAAGGGTTCTAGCTTCCTTTGAGGGTTCTCTGTAGAACCTTGTCTGAATGGGAAAAGGTTGTACATGGAACATTTAAGGTTCCCACAGAGGGACAAGCTACAAAACTATTTAGGGTGATGGGTAAAAAATTTCCAAAGGTCTCAATCATTTCAGACCAAAGTCTTGAGTATACCCATATTGTAACTGCTTTTATTTTGTTTTTTTGTGTAAACAAATCCTAATTTGGTTTGAGTTTAATTATGTAACTCTCTTTACAAACTCATTTATGTATCTGAAGCAGTTTCAGGTGTAACTGACTTTATTGAAAACATAATTTGTGACTGCAAAAGCGTACTTCGCCATCAGCACTTTGTGGCATTTCTGGGCAATTATTAAGTGCCACTAGAGGGCAGTCAACCATTGCACTGAAGGCTGTAGATACAAACTTCCTCTTTCAGTGGTCCGGAGTTTGTATGGTAGTGCATGCGAAGGTATAATCGTAGTCACGTACAATGTTATCCCCTATATGGAATTTAGTAGAATTATAAGATCCCAGGGAGCTCAATCCAATGTCTGTGAGCAGATCTGTTTGACTAATGCTATTGTAAAAGCTTTTCTCTCTTCAGTAGCAGTATTCTGAAACACAAAGGCCTTGTTTCATTCACATGACTTGACCAGTTTCCTGTGTGGTCAGCAAATTACCAGTGTCCACACATCTGGATGCTTGCTCTAAATATGGTGTAGACAACAACTGATACCATTGTTTAACAATCAAGGTTTTTTTTTGTTTGTTTTCTTTTTTTTTTTTTTAGTTTTCAGTACCAGGCAGAATGATGGCCTAAAAAGATGAGTAAGCATGGAACATAAATCATAATGCAGAATCATGTACACCGATCGGACATAATATTAAAACCACTGAGGGGTGACGTGAATAACATTATCCATTTACAGTGGGATAGGTTAGCAAGCAAGTGAACAGTCAGTTCTCAGTGTTGATGTGCTGGAAGCAGTGTAAGGACCTAAGCAATTTTTACAAGGACCAAATTTATGATTGATAGACGACTGGGTCAGAGCACCTCCAAAATGTTGGGTGTTCCTGGTATGCAGTGGTTGGTACCTACCAAAAGTGGTCACTGTGACTTGAATTGAAATTACAAATTCAAAACATCTGTCTACTGTGTTCTACAGCAGGCTTGTCTGGAACAAAACCTTGGTGAAATGTGAACTGGATATTAGCAAGGAGGAACTAGAGATATTCTCCTAATCTTACAAGTGACCAACAGTTGGGGGGGGGGAAACTTTCCCTTGATACTTACTGTTTAGTTCAATGATTTTGAAACTGAATGAGCATTTAAAAAAAAAAAAAAAAAAAAAAAGACGAATAAGTAAATGAAACAGCAGTGGCTCTCATACTGTCCTGGACACTGTTTCCCAAAAGCATCACAAAGTGTTTAATGTGGTTACTAATTAACAATGACCATTTAACAATGCTGTGATCTTTTTGGTAATCTCAGTCCTGGACACTGGCTATCTCTGAGTTATCTCTGCTTTTGTATTAATTTTACTTTGATATGAGTTGTTTGCTTGTGGAAAATCCCAATACATTACCAACTATGTGTATATTTATACAGTTGATTGTACATTGTGTGCATTTGTTTATAGATTGGAGTGTTTGGCACTGCCATGGTAGCAAATAAACACAACAATCAATCAAAAAGGCTCCTCAGTGAAAATTTTTCTGAAGACACTGACCATCTGCTAACCAGTTTTGTTTCAGTTTAACATCTACCGTTGATAGTGTCTTAACCTCATCAATAACTCTGTGGGCCAGCTCAGCTTCCTCTTGCTTAAAAGCCAGACTGCAGTGAATTGTGTGTACTGCAGGCAGGTTGACTGGTCAGCAGCAGCGCCTCTTAAATGTGTTCACTCATCAGCATTTACCTAAAAAGTACATTCTGAATGTACAATCGGATTGACTATATATCACCTTAAAAAAAAAAAAAAACACATGAACTCACAGTTCACGGTGGCTTGCATAAGCATTCACCCCCTTGAATTGGGATATACAGGTGCATCTCAAAAAATTAGAATATCATCGGAAAGTAATTTGTTTTCCATAATTGAATTCAAAAAGTGGAACTTTCATATATTCTAGATTCATTACACGTAAAGTACAATATTTCAAGCCTTTTTTGTTTTAATCTTGATGATTATGGCTTACAGCTCATGGAAATGAGATACTGGACTTTATAAATGAAATTTATGTGAAATTAGCTAGGCCTTTAGGGGCTCCAGCTCTAGCTTTTGTTAGTTGTATCCCGGGAGCCAGGGAAAAAATTAAAAAATTTTGAGATGCACCTGTACGTCATGAATCTACATAAAAGTAGCCTATAATTCTAAAATATAAGGGGATCAATAGAGTTTGCAAAATTTACAATAAACATGAAAGTTGTGTTTAAAAGTATCCCTCCCCCCTCCCCTCTGTTATTGTGATATCCCTAAACGAGTTCTTTTGGAACGAGTCGTGGTTACAGTGTCAAATTTTCAGCTTGCTAATGAAATGAAGTTTTTTGCTCTCTAGTAGAATAATAGAGACAATTTAAATTAATTTATAAATTAATTATACATTTTTAAATTAATTTATAAATGAATTATAAATTCATTTATAAATTAATTATACATTTTTAAATTAATTTATAGTCCACAAGATTATTTTTAATTTAGAACAGAGATTCTAAATTCATCTGATGGTCTGGATTATAAACTTTGCTACATACTCCTGCTCTAGGGGCTTCATTCTGCTGGTGTATCTGATATACAGTAGAATGGCCATACACTCTGGTGAAATATAAACTCCATATTGACATAATACACTTCTATTACTTAATAAATAATCTGACCATGTAATACACTAATGATGCATGCGTTTGATTGTTACCTTAGAGACCAAACATTTTTTTAATTAAAATAAATAAATAAATAAATAAATAAAAATAATAATAATAATAATAATAATAATTTCATTTTGCAGAGAAGCCTACAGCAACTTTACTCTTAAGAACATTCCTCCTCTTGGCCACAAGGGGGAGCCAGACATCTGTGTACGCCACTGCAAAGCTTTGCGTAGTAGGGAATGGCAAAATAGAGAGAAACAATTTCGATGGACATCTTTTTGTTTATTAAAATAGAAGCATTTTGATAGAAATAGAAAATAGAAAAAATATATTCATCAATGTATCCACAACTATTGTACCTGCTATCCAATGAAGGAAGTCATGTTTGTTTGTGTTGCATATATTTTCTTGCTAAAGCTGTATTCTATAATATTTACTCACAGAGAAGATCACAGAGGAGGTTATGTTTAGATGTTCCATATATAACATTTATCAGTTGTTTCTACACCCAGAACTTAAACTGGCCTCTATATTAGCCTATAAAACACAAATGTAGCTCAGTCATACCACCAGCTTACTCTATCATCATGATAAGCAGTATTAAAGTGCCCCAGTTACCTCAACATTAGAAACAGTTTAACATATCTGATAAAGACAACACAATGTTATAACTGTAAGCATCACAGCCTAAACTTGAATATACACCAGAAGCGACACCTCAGCCAAGCTGTGAGGCTTTTTTCCCCTAAGGCTAAGCTTTGCAAATTCAGTTCTGTGCTTTCTTGCATACTAAATGCAACATGCAGGGACGGATTTGGGGGACCTAGGTAAAATATAGGAATGGGGCCCTAATTTCAGTCTTTTAACATATTTTATTTAGCATTAATAATTAAAAAAAATATATAATTAGCTTTTTTTAGGGGCCCTTGGTTTCTGGGGGCCCAAGGTGGTTGACTACCTTTGCCTAGTGCCAAGTCTGCCCCTGCTCCATGTTGACACAATACATCTAGTAATTGAAAATTTGAACAGCTCAAATTTGTGATGTATGGAAAATGCAAGCATTTGATCGAGACAAACTAGCTTGTTTCCTCTTTTTTCATTCCAGAGAACTTTACAGATAGTTCACTGCATAGTTCACTTTAATACTACGTATTAAAATAAGGCAATGTAGGCCTACTACTACTATTATGGGCCCAGCCTGCACATAATGTCATTTTGTAGTGTTTTTTAACTAGAATGGCTGTGTTTGCATGTAAATACTCTCATCTTTTAATGCATTTTAAATTATTTCCGTTTAGGCAAAATGTCATCCAAATGTCGTTACTGAATAAGAAGAGTTCATGACCTCAGTAAAGTCGCTCGGCATTTGGTATTTGCCTGACATTCATGGTTAAAACCAGATACACTATATGCTCAAAAGTTTATGGACACCTGACCATCACACCCATATGTAGGCCTTCCTCAAACTGTTGCCACAAAGTTTGCAGCACACAATTGTATAGGATGCCTTTGTATGCTGTAGCATTACATTTTCCCTTCACCGGAACTAAGGGGCTCAAACATGTTCCAGCATGACAGTGCCCTTGTTCACAAAGCAAGGTCCATGAAGATATGGTTTGCCATGGTTGGAGTGGAAGAATTCGAATTGCCTGAATGGCACTCTGACCTCAACCCTACTGAACACCTTTGGGATGAAATGCTGACTGTACCCCAGGCCTCCTTACACAACGTCAGGGCCCGACTTTACTAAGGCTAAATGAGCACAAATTCCCACAGCCATGCACCAAAATCTAGTGGACAGCCTACCCAGAAGAATGGAGGTTGTTATAACAGCAAAGGGGGGCTAAATCTGGCATGGAATGTTCAAAAAGCACATATGGGTGTGATGGACAGGTGTCCACAAACTTTTGGCATACAGTGTACGTTTATTGCCTGTACCTGTCTTCTAATGTTACCATTATTAATAGCCAATGTCTTGACTGGGAATAACGCTGAGTCAGACACAAAGGTTTACATGACTATTATTCTTCTATTAACAGATTATTAAAAGGATTAATGACCTAGTTTGACCGAAAGTTCATCAGTAGTTTACTCTATTCCTACTGAGCTGTATACAAGAATGTTTTTGATTCCGATTAAGCAATCTATCGGATTATTAACTGAGTATTAGGCTGCATGTACATGTAGCTATTGATTAACATGGGATCATACTGGAAGCATCGCCATTGGGTTGTGCACCGCGTCTGAGGTTAAAGAGTTTTTAAAATAAATACATGCCAGGTATACTTGATTGTTGTTATGGATATCTAAGAAAGTCACAACAGTGTAACTGTAATTTCTATTTTATATCGGTATTGACTTGGCTTGAAGCAGTTGTACAATTCCTCACCCTCCTGTCTCATTTGTCAGATGTCCTAACCAAATAATCCAAGATGAATATAATAAAATGGAGAGGCAACAGTGTTTTACTTGTTTAAATAAATGTCCAATTTAATACAAACATGATATCTGATCCAATTTGGATTAACTTAAACTTTGATGATCAAATCTTAGAATCCTTTGATAACCTCTTTCCAAGGACCATATCTTGATTTGACTGTAATTTCTTTTTTTGTCTATAAAAGGACTGACTGTAAAAGCGTGTGTTCATGGATCAGCTTTTCTTTCCTCTCCAACTGTCTTCTCATGCTTATCTAAATCAATCCTGACTGCAGTCTGCTCTGTTTCCATGCACCCAGTAACAGATCTGAGCAAATTTCAGTGGAGTGAAACGAACAGCTACATTATAGTCACGGTTCTCGCCATTGATCTCCAACCATTGGTGTCCAGAGAAAATGCCAATCACCTTGCGCTCCCAGCGCTCCAGAACATTGTCCCACACACGGCCATACACCCCAGAGCCACTGGCCCCAGGTCTCGCATCACAATGCTGGTAGATTAGATCATTACTCTCATCTTCTACAGGGCAGAAACGATACACAAGCTCTCCAGGCCTATCACTGTCAAACCCAGAGAAATGGATGCGTTTACCAGCCAAATCGTAAGAAGAAGGGGCTACGGCAAGACGCATAAAGGGGCGGCGATGTGGCCAACGCAGCTCCAGAAGGGCATAGTCATAATCCATGCTGACATCCTGGGGTCCTTGTATCCAGCCTTTAGGCACACGTGTCCGCCGCACCCTCACCCAGCGCACCAAGGGCTTCTTCATGTCTTCTTTGGTGCTATTAGCTGAGGGTGGGATGAGGAAGCCAACTCTGAGCTTGCGTGCACCTTTGACATAATCTTTTCCATCATGTACACAGTGGGCAGCGGTCAGCACATGTTGTTGGGATACCAGAACACCAGTGCAGCCTGTCGAGATGCGTACGGCTGTGGAGAAGGGGTAGTCCAACAGAAAGTGGTCACCACGAATGTTGAAGCGTCCGTCTGCGCCATAGATTTGCCTCCTTGTTCTTTTGTGAGGGAAAGATGGGAGTTTATGCTTCCACTTTATGGGCAGTGCAGGAGACATGTTGCTGTCAGCATCTTCATCTTCCAGATTGACAGTGGTTAGTGTACGTGAGCCATCAGCATACAGTGTTTCGAAGGCAAGCTGCTCAGTTAGATGTTCTTTGTCAATGTCTTCTACCTTGTGGTAGCAGCTGGCATTGCAGTGGGTGGTAAAATCCAGCTGGGCCTTTGCACTGAAACGGGAGCGAGAGAGGGCCAAAGGGGCTTGAGGGACCAGAGAGGGGATGTGGGGATTCTGTGACAGGTAGGTGGGTGCTCTCGCTGACAGAGAAGCCTTGGAGAGGAGAAGTAAAAGGAGCTGACCAGCAAGAGAGAAATGTGCTAAATCCAATCTACAGTAACGGGCCATGGCTGAGATTAGAGGAACCTGAAATTAGAGAAAGACATGTAATTTACAACATGACTGCAGCAGTTTAACACTAATTATTTGGAATATTCATTACAATATGCTAAATCACTACAATTCTTTCTTGATAGCTACACTCTTAGAAAAAAAAAAAGGTTAGATCTAGAACCCTTAAGTGTACAGCCGTGGCCAAAAGTTTTGAGAATGACACAAATATTAATTTTTACAAAGTCTACTGCTTCAGTTTTTATGATGGCAATTTGCATATACTCCAGAATGTTATGAAGAGTGATTGCAATTAACTTCAAAGTCCCTCTTTGCCATGAAAATGAACTTAATCCCAAAAAAACATGTCCACTACATTTCAGCCCTTCCACAAAAGGACCATCTGACATCATGTCAGTGATTCTCTCGTTAACACAGGTGAGAGTGTTAACGAGGACAAGGCTGGAGATCACTCTGTCATGCTGATTGAGTTAGAATAACAGACTGGAAGCTTTAAAAGGAGGGTGGTGCTTGAAATTATTGTTCTTCCTCTGTTAACTATGGTTACCTGCAAGGAAACACGTGCAGCCATCATTGCTTTGCACAAAAAGGGATTCACAGGCAAGGATATTGCTGCTAGTAAGATTGCACCTAAATCAATCATTTATTGGACCATCAAGACCTTCAAGGAGAGAGGTTCAACTGTTGTGAAGAAGGCTTCAGGGCGCCCAAGAAAGTCCAGCAAGCGCCAGGACCGTCTCCTAAAGTTGATTCAGCTGCGGGATCGGGGCACCACCAGTGCAGAGCTTGCTCAGGAATGGCAGCAGGCAGGTGTGAGTGCGTCTGCACGCACAGTAAGGCGAAGACTTTTGGAGGATGGCCTGGTGTCAAGAAGGGCAGCAAAGAAGCCACTTCTCTCCAGGAAAAACATCAGGGACAGACTGCTATTCTGCAAAAAGTACAGGGATTGGACTGCTGAGGACTGGGGTAATGTCATTTTCTCTGATGAATCCCCTTTCCGATTGTTTGGGGCATCTGGAAAAAAGCTTGTCCGGAGAAGAAAAGGTGAGCGCTACCATCAGTCCTGTGCCATGCCAACAGTAAAGCATCCTAAGACCACTCATGTGTGGGGTTGCTTCTCAGCCAAGGGAGTGGGCTCACTCACAATTTTGCCTAAGAACACAGCCATGAATAAAGAATGGTACAAAAACATCCTCAGAGAGCAACTTCTCCCAACCATCCAAGAACAGTTTGGTGACAAATAATGCCTTTTCCAGCATGATGGGGCACCTTGCCACAAGGCAAAAGTGATAACGAAGTGGCTCGGGGAACAAAACATCGACATTTTGGGTCCATGGCCAGGAAACTCCCCAGACCTTAATCCCATTGAGAATTTGTGGTCAAGCCTCAAGAGGCGGGTGGACAAACAAAAAACGCACAAACTCTGACAAACTCCAAGCATTGATTATGCAAGAATGGGCTGCCATCAGTCAGGATGTGGCCCAGAAGTTGATTGACAGCATGCCAGGGTGAATTGCAGAGGTCTTGAAAAAGAAGGGTCAACACTGCAAATATTGACTCTTTGCATAAACTTCATGTAATTGTCAATAAAAGCCATTGACACTTAAGAAATGCTTGTGATTATACTTCAGTAACAGTTAGTAACATCTGACAAAAAGATCTAAAAACACTGAAGCAGTAGACTTTGTGAAAATTAATATTTGTGTCATTCTCAAAACTTTTGGCCACGGCTGTACTTTGGTTGTCCCTCCAGAGGAACCTTTACATGTTCTATGTAGAACCCTAGAGTTCCTCTAATAGAAAGTAGTTCCAAGTAGGGAACCTAAGAACCCTTTAAGAACTTTTTTCTTAGTGGATGGTTGGTATGGTTGCTATTAAACTTAGAAATGGATTTAGACTGAATAATATTATCAAATAATCACAATATAATGTACATCTTTGACATTCTGAAACACAAGATAACTTAATTTACTTTTTAATTTATTTCATACTCCCTTCGCAACTCCATGTCTTTATGCACATTATAATAGGCACATGGAAAATGCAGTGAATCATGTTCAGACAAGACTACAGACATCTACACACTACACATAGTAAGAGTTCCAAAGATTTTACACTGAGTGTGTCAGGCACATTTTATTTATCATTTTAAAAAATTGAGTACTAAATTGTGGGTTAACGAATTAAATAAAATAAATCAAGTAGCTTAATTCCGGTTAGATACTTAGTGACTACAACAGTGTTTTCCTTGCTCGGGAAATACAGACAAAATGTAGATCTTAGAATGGTCTTCTCTCAATCTGATCTGATCACCACTTTTTCAAACCTGAACTACTGAAATGCAACTATTAATGATATTCTTCTTACTCTAATTTGGCACTATTGACTGACAACTACTAAGCCTGGTTGTGCTTTATAATCTTGTATCCAAACAGTAAAGATTTCAATACATTAATACACTCCAGTGACATATAAATACAAAATGGAATAGTTTTTTCTAAATTTACAGAATTATGTAATTGATTTAAGGGTTAGGTCTTTCAAGAGCATAAGTTAGACACTCTCCTATTCCACAACGTGTCGTGGGGCCATATCTGACCCCTGTGTACCGCCTCCCTGGAAATCCCAAAGACCAACCTGTTTCCCAGCACCCAAAACTCACCTCTTCTTTTGTCATGTTTCACATTGTGAATGGGTGTCCAGCCATCATTACCCACGCCTAACTCGTCTTGTGTAAATTCAAGGAAAACTCACCATGTTTACCTAGCTTCACTTCACTGTTTACCACAGCCTTCACTAGGCTGTACAGACTATAAAGCGGTACAATGCTCAAGCAGATACTTGCAATGAGAAGTCGGTCACCTCGGCAGTGTAAACAGTTTCCCAGGTTAGGAATTTGAAGCTTAATCCTAGTCATTATACTAATTATTATTAATATTATTATTATTATTATTATTATTATTATTATTATTAAAACGCGCGCGCTCCGCCAATCGCCGTTATTCTACTTTTGCGCACAGGATTGTATCAGTGCATGATATTATACTGTCAAAAATGAATATATAAATCAATGATTTTGAACAATCGTAATTAAAAGAACTCAACCTTGAGATGGCTCCTGAAAAAAAAAAAAAAAAAGTTTCTATTCAAATCCAAATCACGTCTTTTTCTTCTTCTTCTTCTTCTTCTTCAAGTGCACCGGCTATTCGAGCTCTGGAGTTTCCTCCCATTTCGTCTTTATGCGCGTCTCCACTTAAATGCCACAGGTTTCCACGCACACACACAAAAAAAACCCTCCACACTAACACGCAGGCATACTCCACTTGCTGGATTTTCGGCTAGTTCATTTCATATCTGCACTCAAATCCCATAAGATGAATTGGCTGCCTGGAGAAAGGCAGGACAGTGTGTTGCCTACTGAAGTCTCTTCAGCCAAATAACCAGAGATGAGTTTGGCGCTGCAGTTTAACCTCGTGGTCCTAGCGCCGCTGGGTATGTGTGTGTGTGTGTGTGTGTGTGTGTACCCGACCTACGATACAATGTGCTGATTTAGTCTTAGTATGTTTACAGTCTAATGTGCTGTTTTATAGCCTACGAAGTGCACACATGTTTAAAAACAGACAAACACGTGCTGCCTGACGAGAAACTTCTGGCAGTGTCAAAAAAATGCTTGATAGAAACCTCAGAGTGACATCTCCTACAACAATTGTCTAAAAGTGACCAGTTGCAGGATAGAATGATGTGAAACTCACAGGACAGCTACAAATATGGTAGTGAACCGTAAACAAAGCAGGCTAACGGACAGAACAAAGTATCCATATTCAATTCAATTCAGTTTTTGTTTGTATAGCACTTTTAACAATAGACATTGTCCCAAAGTAGCTTTACAGAAATATGTTAGGATATAAATTCAGGCAATTCAGGATATAAAATTTAAATGTATGAATTTATCCCTAATGAGCAAGCCAGAGGCGACGGTGGCAAGGAAAAACTCCCTGAGAGAATTTGAGGAAGCAACCTTGAGAGGAACCAGACTCAAAAGGGAACCCATCCTCATCTGGGTGACACCGGATAGTGCGATTATATTCCCTTTTTTTAACTGTGTACTACATGGTCAAATAGTGCAATTGTGTAACCAGTAAATTCATTACAGTGAATTTATCCACTGTTCACTGATCCTTATTACTACAAGCTCACCTTGAGGGTGTTTATGATTATGAGACCCATAAATTGTTATTATTTTGTCTTCTGGGAAAAATGTAAATATCTTATGTAGCTTCTGAAGGGCAGTTCTAAATGAAATAATAAGTAAGAGCTTTAAACAAAATAATAACAATTTACAAAGATCATCCTGGCTCTTAATGTATCGTGTTGCTTTCTTGAGCATCAGTGAATGTTTGCACGTTTTGTAATGCAGTAGTTTTGTATGAATCCCTCAATTGTGTGAAAAGTGTGAAAAGCCGGATCTCAACATCATTGCTGGAATGCAATGATCCAAAATGCTGGAAAACCAAAGAATGTGCAAGACCTGGAGGATTCTTCAAAAGAACAGCGGGCAGTTTAACTGCTCAGAACAAACAAGGGACTCATGTGACTCAACTATCACAAAACATAAAAACAGTCGCTGATCTTCTAGGTAACAACACACAGTATTAAGCATGTGTATGTAAACTATTGAACTGGTTCGTTTATGTAAATTCAGTTATTATTGTCTTGTGAACTATATGTAAACATCTGTTATGTGAAATAGCTTCTTCAGGGCAGTACTAAATAAAAAAACAAAATGTCATTTTTATTATCCCTCTTTAAAAAAAAAAAATTTACATTTTGCAGATTCTGCAAGGGGTGTGTAAATTTATGAGCACAACCGTAAGTATAGCATCATAATTTTCTTTAATCGCAAGTCCATCATTTGAGGATAGAACATGTTATCACACAGTCTGTTATAGAATTCATCCAAGATTTTTATTGGAATCATCTCATACTGTGGCACAAGTAATAACCTTAAAAGACCACTGAAGATTCACAGTCAAAAACCGACTTAAGGGGAAAACATATTGATTATTGGATTTGCCAGATTTCAAAATCAGCTATTAGACTCCACTTTTATAACAAAAAGCTGTTTAAGGCGATGCATGAAATAAGTCTTTCCTGAGAGCAACCCACAAATTACAGTGTCTGAACATCATCAAGCATGATTGGATCTACAATTAGAATCAAGTGTCAGATTAGACACAGATTATAATCAGATTTTTTGCCACTGACATGTTGTTCCAGTGGATGTTTTAAAGATCTCTTAAGTCCCAGGAATGTGTCCTATATTATAACAATGAAAATGTGCTCCATTGCTATAGAAAGACTTCCTAACCTAACAATCAGCAATTCAGTCCCAGGTCCGCCAGAGAGCCACTATTGTTGTTGATGCCAGGGTATTGTCCTACCTATATTGGGCTCTATCACAGTAACATTTAGACTGAGAAATGAAGTTAAGCCAGTGAACTGTGGCAAAATTAATGACTGATAAATTATAAAATTGTGTTTGGGCTAAAAATATTAAATCTGGCAACTGGTGGACCCCAGAAGAAGAGACTTAACCCTCAACTGCTCAGATTTGTGTTTGGACTGTGCCTCACTTGTAAATCACTGTGCATAAAATGTCTGTTAAATGAATATCTGTAAACTTATTTACACCCAGACTGCATCCCTTGAAAGGAATATTTTCAGAAATACCTGTATCTGGGCATATCATTGCATTGGCCTCTTGAACCACATATCAATGCTGAATGTAACATTCTGATCATTCGCTCTCACACTGCTCGCGTGGTCATTCATCCACAACAGCATTAGTGAAGTCAGGAACTGCTGTTGGATGAGGAGGCCTGGTGTGCAGAGTTCCAGTTCATCCCAAAGGTGTTCAGTGGGGTTGAGGTCAGGGCTCTGTGCAGTCCACTCCAGTTCTACTCCAACCTTGGCAAACAATGTCTTCATGGATCCCGTTTTGTGCACAGGGGCACTGTCATGCTGGGACAGGCTTGGGCTACTTAGTTCCATTGAAGGGAAATTGTAATACTGCAGCATACAAAAACATCCTATACAGTTGTGTGCTTCCAACTTCGTGGAAACAGTTTGGGGAAGACACACATATGGGTGTGATGGTCAGGTGTCCACAAACGTTTGGCCATATAGTCTAAGTCCATACAGACTGCTTGACAGAGGAATGTAAATCAATCTCTGTCTTTAAAAACATACTTCCTTGACTGTGTCAAGTTCTGGAATCATTAGTTCAGGAATTCAACGCTTTTCTACTATCAGGTGTCTATTATGTAGCAGGCAGATCTCAAGCAGTTTATTCTGTTATTGCTAAAAAAAAAAAGTAAAACTTTAAAAAAAAAAAATAATAATAATAATAAATAAATAAATAAGCCTATAACATAAAAAACACAACTGCACAAGTGATTAAGTTTCAGAGAATTAATGCAGGATCTGGGGAACGCATGCTCTGTAACATATCAAACATTTTATTTTGTCTTTAAAGAGCTGTGAATTTGCCCAAGTTACAGTATCATGATAACTAAACACTGAACTTGTGTTGGTATTTGGGTAAGTGCAAATGTGTGAGGCCACAGCACAGCTTGGTGCAGTGATAGGATCATTCAACTGCCTGTGGGTCACTGTGGGTTAGCAACATGTGCTCTGTTTGTGTTGGCACTGAGTGCTTCAATATCTTGTGCTCAGATATTTTCAAGCACGTTTCCTCTCTAACATCCACGTTTTTTTTTTGTTTTTGTTTTTTCTGATTTGCAGCACAAGTTGTTCTAAACCACTGATATTTACCATGCCATGTCACAGTTTATTATTAAAAGTTGGGGTGAGCTCAAGGAGCTCAACTCTTCCAGCCAGCAGGAATGCACTACCTTGGACCGTCCCCAGCTCCATGTACAGTGGAGCTCTTGTTCTTGACCTGTCCTGGACTGTGGGAGGGGCGAAGGGTGAAGAAAGAGCTCACAATGAGTAGAGAACTCTGTTAATGTGTGCCCTTTTCCCACCGAAAGCCACTCTTTTTTATCACCTCCAGGTTCAGGTATATGCCCTGGGCCACAGTATCTCTGACTGGTTCTAAAGGTCCTCTCCTTCACTATTAACTAAGGCATACAGAAATGACATTTTAGAGAAAGAATGTGGGGAGAAAATGTGTTCGTCTACTATGAATGTGTGTATAATAGATTAGCCTTAACATTATAAATCACTTCATACTTCAGAAAGATGAAATTACGCTTATTGCGCAAATGGTAGATAGCTGATTTAGTTTCAAGGCATGCTAATTTTAAATAAAGCTTACAAGGAAAAGTACAGGCTAAATGTATGCATTTACTGAGCAAGCATACCTTAAATTGCCATGGAAATGCTTCTACCACCATACACAAGTCTGGACCTGTGTGGATGAGTTCTGAAACATTCCCAACTTAATATGCATTACAGGTTAACTGAATTTCATGGGATTTGTCATGCAGTATAAAACAAGAACCACGATGCTATGTAGTTTTATATCATTTCTGTTTATATTAATTAAGACCACATATCTATTCAGAACCGTACTGTTCAACCGGTCAAGTGCACATGCACAAATGCGCATTTATACTTTCTCAAATGATACTCTATGAGGAGTACCACAGTGAGCCAGAACATTCGGCTTTGTGAATAAATTAGCCATCAGCCCTCGGAGCAAAGTGGAGTTTGTTAACGCCATCAGAGGACTTCATCTGCATTCATCTGGCCTCAGATTGAAGTGAGAGAAATGAACTGCCAACAGTAGAAATAACCTTTTAGAACAATAAGCACTGAGCTTGACCCTCACTCGCCCTGAACACTGTCACTCATGGACTCAGGAATGTGAGGCTTCCAGTTACGGCAGGAGACCTGAGACCTGAGTGAACCCAAACAATGTCCCCTTTCTGCACCCTTCCATTTATGCCTCCTTTTTATCATCCTTTAATTTTTTTTTTGTGTTAGTCTCCATGTGTTTTACACCAAAGGGCCCCTTGTCCCACCTTAAGACCATGTACTCTGATTCTCTTCATTTTCTACTATTAGTTTCCTCTTAAAAATGTCTCATCAACCCCATCGACCCCCACACCCCCACACACGCACTCACGCACGCACACACACACACTTCCAGTCTGGAAAGTCAGTTATAATGCTGCCTAAAAGACGGCTTCTAAACAATCGATGTACACAAGACAGAGTTTTTCAAAAGCAACATACAACAAAGATCATTCTTAAATAATTCTGTAATACCTAAATAACTCTACATTTGTTCAACAAGACTGCTTTAGACAGACTTCATAGCTTAAGACTTCACTTGATAAATTGTTGAATAGAAGTCGCTTTACATCACAACAGCAAAATTTTGTTGTGCAGAATTACGCTAGGCCAGATGTTAGATAATTGCAATGTTGCCTCAAGCCCTGAAATTATTTCCAGACACTACATATACGATGGAAATATATGAAATGGAAATAGTAATTATTCTATTGGATGCTTCATTTAGTAATCTAATTAAAAGAGGTCATGGCCACTATTTTGAAACAGTGGAAAATGAAAACATAATTATTCTGTCCACAGCTGAATGATGAATGGAAAATCCACAGCTATATTAAATGTTTATTTTTCCAGCTACAATAGCTATAGGATAGAAAACATACTACACTACTGCGTGACTCACTATGAAAAGAATTTTATTGCCCAACCACCATGCTTAGCAAGCTTGGCATTACATGACATCATTACAGCATATCAGTTTTTCCATGAAGCACTTTTCGGAATCAAGGTCTCGACTGCAGAAAAATTCTGTCATTCAAATTAAGTTTTATATTTATTCCACTCTGCCTAGCCTGTAATCTTTTACAGCACTGTGATACCATCTCAACTAATACAATACTATGTTATATTAGGATCTACTGTATTAGGATCTACAACTTCTAGCAATGTCATATGGCAGCTTGTTTAAACATCTAGTTCTCTGTTCAGCTGTTCAACTCAAAGTTAAATAAAACAATGTTCATTTATGAATATGGCATAAAGATAGAGATTTGCTCCCGTCTGATGTTGTTTGAGAATTCTGGGATTCTTGACGCAGACTGACAGACTCCGCTGATGGACACGATGGACAGTTTCTTCATCGCATCACAGATATTACCACAAAACCTCAGCGTCTGTACATAGACCAGCAATAATGTACACACTTATGCACAAATGTCCTTCGTGGTCACATTTTTACAGCACTGCGCATTTGTATTACACCCAAGTGACGGATCATGTAAGCTATCTACAGTATAGTAATATAGAAAGCCAATTGTTTTATTAGTGCCTGTTGAATTTATTTTACAGTTAAAGGGGTCCCTGGCTACAAAAAAGTTTGAGAACCACTGTTTCATATCCACATTGAGAACATTTTCACATGGATCATATTAATCATAGTTGTTTGAACTTGATTGTTAAGAGGTCTCTGTATGTGAGCTTCACTGCTGCCTTTTTAGCAAACTTTTTTTTTTTTTACTTTTTAACCTGGAAGAATGATGAAATACCTTTATAGAAAAAATATAAAAAGGCTCCCCAAACAGCTGAGCAAACACTATTACACTGTGATGCAAGTAGATTAATGAACCTAGTGGGGATAATAATGCTGTACTTAGCAATTCTGCATGGGATCAGGCAACACATTCAGTCCAGAGAGAAGGAGACAATAATTTGTTCCGTAATTTGGTTCAGGTAAGCAGCTTTTTATCTGAATCATATTATGGCACTACAAGCAAATCTCCAGCTAAAAAGCCTGAAGCACATTTAGAGAAATTATTGTGCAGCAGTTCAACAGTGTGAGAGCTGGAAAATACCAAGATACTTTCCAACTGAGATCAAGGCAAGACTGAGATTTTTACAGGTCAAGGCCAAAATTAAAACTTACAAGACTAAGATTGCAATCCAGGCACACAGCCCTATTTTGTCTTGGCTCCAATGGAAAATTCTTTAGGTTTACAACTCTAAACTGTATTATAAACAAAGATGCTGACATTGCTGCACTGAGCATATAGCAGTAACAAAGCACCAATGGGTCGTGCTAGAGGGGGAGGAAAGCTGATTTCTGTTTTAAAAATATAAAATAAAAAAAAATCTGTCCTACAAAACAAAATAAACATTTTTAATGTAGATACATTTTTCAGATTTAGAGTATGATTATCTACAGAAAGTGTTGACCATTTGATCTACATCCCTTCAGATGTCTATGAAAATGGGCTTCTGTATTTGAGTAAATGCCACTTTGTTAGAATCCTTCTGCTATTTAGTTCAAATATTTGAAGCATTCGGAAACAGAAGAACTGCTGCATAATAACATTTCCAGCTTAAACAGAGAAACCTATGAAGATTATGAGATGCTGAAAACTCATCAGCTGGGATCATTGCTTAAACACATGACTAATGTTATAGCCATGCTGGGGAAGGGATGAGAGTTCCTGCTGTGTAGTGCAGGCCTTAAAATGGTAACGATAGGAACGATGAATATAATACAGCACATAAGTAAAGGAACAGAGAGAGAAGGCTTCAAGAAGATACCAAGGAAAGAAACTGCAAGAAAATAAAAATACTGTAGACATCTTGGTGGACCACAAAAAGTCCTTTGGCACAGCTCTCTGAATGTGTGCAGGTGAGTGTTGCAGGCATGGCTTTAAACAGGTTTGATGATTTAATCTCTTGTAATCTCAGGCCCATAACCCATGTGTTGGCTCTTTTCACAAACACTGCAGCAGTTCCAAGGATTGCAGAGATAGCTCTTTTTTTTTTAAATAAAAAAAGATTACACTCAAGTGTTTTCAAATACTGAGAGAAGATACAGCTGGATGTACTTATTCAGTTATGGATTTCATTTATTCACAGAATATTTTATCAGGATGTTTACTCAGGGAGATGAACTGATGGTATTGATGATCCAGATGAGTGGACACTGTAGTAAACAGATGCTAAATGCTGTATATGTGAGGGATAGTTTCTAAAGTATGTATCTGAAATGGTTACAGTTACATTCAATTCATAAATATGCAACAATAAAATCCCATTGTACTAATTAGGATCAGATCCAAACACTGGTGGAATATAGGGCATGGAATAGGCTGCAGAGTGCATCTAGAAGTAATTACCAGAGTTTTATCATGAGCCAAACAAATACAGTCGGTTGTCTATGCCTAGTAATATGTTACACAATAATTTGACATTTCCCCTCTCTGATGCTTAGCAGTAAACAAAGACACATGTTCGAAGGCTAGAGTTGACTCTGGTGCTAGGGTTAGACAAGTGAAAGAAGGTAAAGTGGGCTGAGTAGAGGAGAGAACAAGGCCATTTTCATGTTTACTGAAAGATAAACAAAGGGAGAAAAGAGAAAAGTAGAACGTGGCTTCTTTTCGTACTGCATTCTTTCCTTCGTCAAGAATTCGCTGAGGTTTTGGCAGGCATCCTTTATTACTGGCTCCTATTCCCGCTCCCTTTGGAAGGACAAGGGAGTGTGTTTGGTCCTTGAAAGGCCTGGAAGAGCAGTGTTAGAGTGTGTCTCTAAATCGTTCCATAGCCTGAAAGGATCCAAGGCCCACTCAGAGCCCTTTAATGTCATACATACCAGCAATCAGACTGAGACTAAGTACACTATCACTTAGCACTTGTGTTTTAAAAAAAAAAAACAAAAAAAAAAAAAACCTGTAAGCACAGTATACAATGCACGTGGCCTCAGTTAAAACAATAGAACACTGTTGACAATCCTTACATAGGGCTGATGCCACTAGAATTGGATAATAACTGATGCAATTAGACTATTATCGTCTACCTACACTCAATTACTGGTGGAAACTGCTTGTACTGAGTATCACTTAATCCACTGCTGATTTAGAGAAAATTTATTTAAATAAATAAATAAATAAATAAAAAACTCAGTATTCCAGGAAAGGCATTAACGCTTCACTTTGAAGTCGAGCTCATGGAAAAGAGCCATAATTGCTTCTTTTTCTCATTCCCCTAATGTACCATCACTCCAGGTTAATAGCTATCAGCAAAACCATTCTCACTGTTATATATAAAGAGATCTTAGAATGGTCTGACACATCCAGTGCCTTGCCAAATATAACACAATGGAGAAACCCTCATCCCTGTTCCTGACAGCAGGAATCTATTTGAGAGAAGCTTAGAAAAACAGATCACGCTCTATTAAAGAGTGGATTTTGAGATTGTGCCTATACTAGCAACCAAACCAACACCGCATGCATGTCCTAATCTGCACAGAGAGGTCCTGTCAAACATCAGTCCACACGCTAGATAGAAAATGTCTACAATTAGATATTAGATTGTACTTTATATATCACTTGACCTTAACTGAGGCCTTTGTCATAAATTAAAAATGGTTATATAGCTATTATACAGTTTGGTCTTTTTCCTCCATACATGGCGGACAGAAGAAATTTCCACTCCAGACTTTCCAGACTGATTTGTTTCTCTTCCTTGATAAATAGTTAACACTACTGCCTTGCCAGCTAAAACGGAAATAGTATCAGCCGTCCCAAATGTGAAAGGAACAGCATGTTTCAAATACAAGGTAGTCATTTTGCTGTTCTGAATCTAATAAAAAGAGAGATGTGATGTGGCATGTACTTTCTTCATTCTTTGTGCATTCAGCCATTCAGACACACTCCTCAAGATAATTGCAGAATCTCAACAGTGTTGCAAAAACTCATGACGGCTGCAATTATAGAGAATTTTGTACATATTATTATTCCTAAAATAGACTCACTAATATCTGAAGAGTTCAACAGTGAGCTGGGATTTTAGCATGCGAGTGATTCAGAGTGTGCGGCACAGTGGTGCGTTGCTGCCTCACAGATCTAGGGTTCACGGATTGATTCTGAGCTCAGATTACCGTTACTGAGTTTTGCATGTTCTTCCCATGTCCGTGTGGGTTTCTATCCCCCTCCCAAAAATATGTCAGGAGGATAGCCAAATCTAAATTGCCCCTAGATCTGAATGTATGAGTTCATGGTGCTCTGTGACAGACAGGCATCCTCTCTAGGGTGCTCTTCAGGTGTATGCCTCATGCCCATTCGTCCTGGGATAGGTTCTTTAACTACCATGACCCTGACAGGATAAAGCGGTTGCCAAAGAAAGAATGAGCAGTTCAGAGCTGTTGGCCTTTTATAAGCCTTGCATGTCACTCAAAAGCAACACCAACCAATGAACCAGTTATGATGTCAGTTCATAAATAAGATAATATAATGCACAGATGTGCAACGAATGTCCCGCTCTATCATTTTCTTTATATGGTTTAAAGTTTCATACTAGCATTTGGTCCAGCTGTTGATGATGTGCAGACTCCGCTTGTGCAGACTTGATGTGCAGACTCCGCTTCGCTCTAATTACAGAAATGAGGAATACTCTCTTTTGAGTATTTGGAAATGATTGGAGAAAGACTGGACTGCAGCTGCTTGTCCTTTTGTTCAATCACCATGCTTCTATTTTGTTTCAGCTGAGCTTAAAAAACTCCATCTCAAGAGACATATTCTCCCTAATACTTTGGCCAAGCACACGCTAATACTAAAGCAAGCCTTTCCACAGCTGACTATCAAACATACATGGAACAGAAGCTCAATAAAATCTCTGCACAAAAGAAAAATCGCCAACCTATCAGAAACAGTGTCAGTTTATCCTCCTACACCTTTAGGATGAATAATGTGGAGGAATAAACCATGTTCCTAAGCTCATTTATGAAGCACCACAGCCATGTGGGCGTCAGGAGTTGTGATGAAGCTCTGGAGCCATAGAGTCCATCCAGCGCTGAGGCACTTTATCGTCTGCTGGGGCTCAAATGCAAACCATCTGCTATTATGCAATACTTCCTAAATGAACCCACACAACAGGCTTCAGGAGGATTTGGGGAAACCAGGCTAGACTGTAAACTCCTGACCTCACTGGTACCATCTTGCCTGCATGACCACCACTGGCTCTGCACCAACATACCTAAACTCGCTAGTTCAGACGTATGCGGCCTCCAGAAGCTTGCGTTCTGCTAGTGAACGACGCCTCATGGTGCCATCCCAAAGAGGCACAAAATCACTCTCACAGACCTTTTCCTTGACTGTTCCGAGTTGGTGGAACGACCTGCCTATCTCGATCCGAGCAGCGGAGTCTTTAGCCATTTTCAAAAAACGTCTAAAGACATTTCTTTTTCGGCAGCACCTGACCAATTAATACTAGCACTTACCTATTCTATTTGTTTGTCTGTTTAAAATGAGAGAAAATAAACAAAAAAAACCTGTGTGTACTGTGCTATAATTACTGAGACTTGTTACAGCACTTGTATACTGTTGCCCTCTTGTTGACCGA